>ML818885.1:70998-81057 GCA_009831015.1 Picea engelmannii
AAGGCACTTTGCCTTTTAGGACCTTGGGTGTTCTTCACCTATGAACCACCCTTGTTTCTCTTGTGTCCCGATGCTTCGAAAAGAGATTAACAATTGTTAGCCCCTTCTCCTATGTCTTCTCATGTGACCATTTCCAATGACCACAAACTTAACCCCAAAAGGAGCACATCGGATTTCGTGACTTCGCGAATCCTATTGTTGAGTCCCTCGACTCCTTCAAGTTCTGAAACCAGAAATAGGGCTTAATGGGCTCTAGCTCCTCCCTTAGATTTTATCCATGTGACCTTGTCCTGTAACCTAGGGCCAATCCTCTGGGCACATTGTGTTTCATGATAATGGGACTCCTCATGTTGAGTTCCCTAACTCCTTCAATCCCCGATACCCGAAGTTCTCCCATGTCAGATCAATGGCCCCTCACGCTCCAAAATCCGACGGTTTATATCTTCTTTCCCGAATCAGGATTTTGCATTTCCCAAAGTCAAGAGAGTTCTCTCCTTATATATATTGATCCCCGATATCCTTATATCCTCTCTGTGAAAGATCAATGGTCCTCACTATCCCTTGATCCAACGACTTGCATTCCTCCTTCATGAAGTCAAGAATTCATGATTCATGACTTTCAGATGGTTCTATCCTTCAAACCTTTGACTCTCAAAATGTTGAACTATCAATGTTGCAGATCAATGACACACAGTATGACTCGATCCAAAAACTCAGAGTCCTTTCATGATTTAGTGTTTTGCAATTTTCACAAACTCCACCCTTTAACTTCCTTCCACAATGAGTCAACAAAATGTTTCCTTATTTCCACACGTCCTTTTCGATGGACAGTCCAGGTGATTTTGTGAACTTCCCTTTCTCGATTTTTCTCCTCCGCTCCTTGCAAATCTTCTGGTGTTCGGTTCCATAAACATCCTGGATGTGCTGCCACCTGTCACCTCTGATGATGGACAGTTCTGATCGTTTCGAAACTTCTCTCATGCACCTTCCTCTGGATCTAATGACTGTTGGTCCTTTGCGCTCAGATCCAATGGTCCAGATATGATCTCCTCTTGTGCACATTTTCTCTTGTCTGGACTTTGATCAGACGTTCCAGATCCTCCCATGATCTACGATTGTGATCAAAACGCAATTTCGCATGTCATGACTTTGGAAACTAAGGAATTTTTTCCTCCCAACTCACAATATCCGATCCTGTGAAATGAAAAACTGGTTCAGATCACTTCTGGATCAATGACTCGCATTCCTCCTGGGTTTTGAGAGTTGAATGACTCTCACCTTTATCCTCCTCGCAACTTCTCTTGATCTGACAATTGTCGGCTATCGAAGTTTCTTCTTCGAAGATTCTCTATCGTTCGTTCACCTCCTTAACGAATCTTGACCAAATCCTTTGGCACTAAATCTCCTGAGATATGATCTTCTAACTTGGTATGTTTCCAGTCAATTGAAGGTCTCGGCCTTCAAACTTCTTCCTTTTGTAGACTCAATTCTTGGTCTCTTTTACGCTTCTTAAAAGTGTTATCTCTTTTGAGCTTACCAACTTACTAAGTTTTCTAAGGGACTCAACCCTTGGCTCCTTTGAATACTTTCATTCTGCTCCTAACACACTTTGCACTCACGCTCCTAATATTTTGGACTTGGAACAAGTTCTTTCCATGTGTTCTCCTTGTGCTTGACTAGCCTTTAGATGGCTATCTCTTCAAAAATTCATTTGAGTGTTGTCCTGGTGCACTCTTTGCAAAGGTCTTCCTCCAGAGTATTCAGTAACTCTGTATCAACCCTTTCACTCCTGGAAGGGATATAAGTTCCCTCTTGGTGACTTATCCTCAAGAACTCCTGACTGAGCCGACAGTGTATTCAGTAACTCTATGATTTTCTTCTCCTCGACACTTCTCTTTTCTCAAAACTCGAAACAAAGTTCTTTTGTGCACTCCTTGTACTAGCTCAATGCCCACATGGCAGAGCTCTACACAACCTTCATTAGTTCTGTCTCCCCGTGTCTTATCTACAAAGTCTTACCTCCAAGGTGTCCTATAACCTTGAGGCTCTCTCGAGTATGCAATCTATCCTAGTGTGCCCTCTTGGCACGTTCTCCTCTGAACTCAACAAAGAGATCCAGATGTGTACTCCTTGCATTGGATACATAACTTCTAATGTTCTATTGTGCACTCATTGCACAACCTAAAGAACCTAGGACGATATAACATAGATCAATGAAGATAAAATAAATATATCTTCCTACTTTAAATGAAAACCTATCATACATATACAACATTCACTCATGAAATATAAATACATGAACAAGAATGTGTAGGAAAAACTTCTTTTCTATTATCTCTGTGTATCTATGCATATGATTACAACAACTAAATTGCAACAAAGTTGCAGTTCTCTCAAGCTCTCTCTCTCAAAACTTCTAAGACCTCATCAAGCCTCTCTACCATTCTCTCTTTCTCTATCTATTTGCCTTCTGCCTTCCTAACTTCTCTTTTTTCTTTGACATCAGATAGAAAATATCCTTACAAAAGAGGGGCTCTGCGAGCTTGTCCTCTCTTACCTAACCTCATGAATTTCATTGAGGTATCATAAATGTTTACCTAGACATGACTACGATATGGGCCTGCTACAAAAAACCATTTAAGGAGACTCTGCCTACTACCTATATAAAGGCATGGCTTGGCATTAAAATCCTTACAATGAAAATCCCCATGGGATCTGATTTCATATTTAAAAGCGTGAGAGGTTCAATGCCTGTCTTTCTCCTGAAATGTGCGTTGATGTGTTGGAATGCTAGCACGCTACTGAGGGGGAGTGATTCTCTTGCATCATACTCCACTGCTAGGAAAAACATGAGATCCTTCTCATGAGATCCTCTTTTAGAGTGTTGAAATCCACCTAGATCCAAAATTCTCTTCTGGGGTTGTCCTCCTGATCCTCTCCACTTATGTTGTTGTTGCTACTTCTTTTTCCTCTTCTAATTCTTCCCTGCTGCTATGGCAAGCTCTCTTCTATTCAACTCTCCTTTGCTGACTGCTTCTTCTGACCTCAACATCAACTTCCAAATTTCCTCTATCACTCTATCCAGCTACTTAAGGGGTTGGCTCTTCTTATGCAATCTCCTCGACTGCAATTTTTCCTTACCAATGGGTAGATCAAATTGATCCCCTTTACGATTTTTTCCATATCTTGTGGCCTTATCTTGCCACCCTATTGAAAAATCCAATTTTGCAGTCTCTTCTTGACTGACCTGTTGTTTAGTCTCCTCCACTGACATATTGACTTATTCTGTCATCTCTTCTTGTGTTGGCATATCTCCAAATTCCTCTAATTTCTCCCTTGGATAGTATGCTCCTCCATATACTTCCAACTTGACCTGTTGGATGTGCCTACTTATTTCTAGGGTTTCTAATTCCTCATGTAGCTCAACAAAGTCTATGTTGTCTGCTCCCTCTTCTGCTGCAAGCTTCAATGTTGTAGTCATTTCGAGTTCAACTTCTTGGCTGAAAATTTTGAGCAATTCTGTTGAATGCTCTTCTCCTAAATTTTTCATGACTGTCTTCTGGAAGTCATCTCTTGGTTCTGGATTGTCCAACCAATCCTTCAACATCCTCAATTCTTTCTTCCATTGAGTGAGAATCTCAACTATGTGCTCCTCTTCCTCTTCTCTTTGGGCATATTATGATACGTTCTCCTTCATCATGGCAGCCATTGCTGGTTGTCTTTCTTCTTTTTCTACACTCTCATCATGTGCACTGGCCTCTACTTGGTTGTTTGGTATAAATATATTGACACCTCGAATAATCAGAATTCTCCTCTGATCCTCCTCCTTTGTGATGGAAGTATTTAAATTCTCATCATCTTCATTCACATTGTCTGAAAATCCACATGAATCTCCATCTATTAGCACTCCTCGCTGACATGAACTCACTTCAGAGCTTTCGATACTTTCAAACAGTCTCATCTCTTTCTCCCTACCAACTTGGTAGTTTGGCAATATTTTGTCACCCACCTGGCAGTCTATGAGATCAACTGATCCCATCTCATTGCCCACCTAGAAATCTGAACTTTCAACACTGCTCCTATAGCAGTATATGAGATCTCCACCTGGTCTCTTTCCATTGCCTACCTGGAAACTTGAAATTCCATTTCCATCCACCTCACAGTTGATGATATATTCATCTGATCTGTTCTCCTCCTCGTCACTATGATTTCTTCCAGTTTCTAGTTCACATTTTTGAATCACTTCCTCCTATGTGTCACTGAGGTTTTTTAATATGCCCTAGCCACTTTCTCATCAACCTTCCCTATTCTATGGCCAAAATTTTCTTTACCAGCCACTTCACCTTATTCCTCATGGGCCATTCATAGACCCAATGTATCTTTGCATCCTTTTGTAATTGAAATGAAAGCTGCTCCATCCTTGTTTTTATCCCATTGAGCTCTAGATCCATCTCTGGATTTCTTTCCTTCTTGTGGCCTTTTCTTTGACCATGCTCATGGCCTTCAGTAGACATTTCCACCTTCTACCTGCCCTCTTGGCAAGTCTATGGATCACTCTACATCTGAGAGGATCTCCATCTTCTTTTACATCTCACCTGGCTATTTGAATTTTGTTGTTGCATACATGAAACAACCTTCTCACGTAGCGTCAATACTCTGCTTCTTTCCTTTCACCTGCTGTCTATAGGAAAACTCATGTTTGTGATACAACCCGATGTTATCAGGTCATCCTCTTTATCTATTGTCTATAAGCAAGGATCAGTATCCTGATTACCTCCTTTGTCTACATAAATCAATTATGTGCTCTGATACAACCTAATGGTGTGTATTAGAGTATATTCTTTCTCTTCTCTCTGCTACAGAAATGAAAAATCTGAGCTCTGATACCAATTGATGGTATCGTACTATCTCCTTTACCTCCTTTGCCTATAGAAACCAATTCTAAGCTCTGATACCACTTGATGCAACCCCCCTCCCCTTTGAGGTTTGCAACTTCCTGGTCCCTGGATCGTTCCACTCTTTGAGCCAAAATGGATCTTCAATCCCCTCCTGGAATCTTGTTATCATGTCTAGGGGTCCTTTTTCAAACTCGCCCTGTGTAACTACACACCAAGAATGATCCTTATATCCCCATGCAACCATAGGTTGTGACCGCACACCAAAAGGCGCTTCTTCTTTTAGGACCTCGATTGTTCTCCAAATACGAATTACCACCCCTATTTCTCTTACATCCTGATGCTCTGAGAATATCTTAACAGTTGTTAGCCCCTTCTCCTATATATTCTCATGTGATCGTTTCCTATGACCAAAGACATAACCCCAAAAGGGGCATATCGGATTTTGTGACTTCGTGAATCCTATTGTTGAGTCCCCTGACTACTTCAAGTCCCGAAACCTGAAAGAGTGCCTAATGAGATCTAGATCCCCCCTTAGATATTCTCCATGTGACCTTGTCCTGTGACCTAGGGCCAATCCTCCCGACGCGTCGCGTTTCGCAGTATTAGGATTCCTAATGTTAAGTTCCCCGTCTTCTTCAATCCCCGATACCCAAAGTTATACTACATTAGATCAATGACCCTTGACACTCCAAAATTCGATGGTTCATATCTTCTTTCCCAAATCAAGACTTCGTATTTCATGAATTCAAGAGACTTCTCTCCTTAGATATCCCGATCCTTGATATCCCAATATCTGTTCTGTGGCAGATCAACGGTCCTCACTATCCTGTGATCTAACTACTCATGTTCCTCCTTCACAAAGTCAGGACTTCATGATTCATGAATTTGGGACGGTTCTCTCCTTTGAAACTCTGACTCCCGAAATGCCGAAATGTCGATCCTGCAGATCGATGGCCCACAGTATGACTCGATTCAACGTCTTAGAGTCTTTTCGCGATTTCACATTTCACGAGTTTCACATACTCGACCCTTTAACTTCCTTCCACAGTGAGTCAGTGAAATTTTGTATGCTCACCTCTTATCCTTTCCAATGGATGGCTCGAATGATTTCATGAAATTACCTTTTGTGAGTTTTCTCGTCTGCTCCTTACAAATATTCTAGTGGCTGGTTCCACTAACACCTCGGATCTTCTGCCACCTGGCACCTCTAACGATGGACGGTTCTAATCATTTCATAACTTCTCTCATGCACTTTCCTCTAGATCCAATGACTATTGGTCCTCTACGCTCAAATATGATCTCCTCTTGTGCATGTTCTCAACTATATGGACTCTGATCAGACGGTCCATATCCTGCCATGATATATGGCTGCGATCGAATAATGATTTCACATGTCCTGACTTTGGAAACTAAGGAGTTTTGTCTTCCCAACTCCTAATATCCAATCCTACGAAATGAACAATCAATTCATATCTCTTCTAGATCGATGACTCCCATTCCTCCTGGGTTTTGAGAGTTGAATGACTCTCACCTTTATCCTCCTCGCAACGTCCCTTAATCTGATGGTTGTCATCTATCGATGCTTATTCTTCTAAGATTCTTTGTCATTTTTTCACCTCCTTAATGAGTCCCAGCCAAATCCTTTGGTGTTAACTCTCCTGAGATATGGTCTTCTGAATTAGAATATTTCCAGTCATTCGAAGGTCTCGACCTTCAAACTTATTCCTTCTATGGACTCAATTCTTGGTCTCGCTTACGCTTCTAAAAAGAGTTATCTCTTCTGAGATTACAAACTTACTGAGTTTTCTAAGGGACTCGACCCTTTCTTCCTTAGAAGAATTTTTGTTTCCTCCTGACACACTTTGCACTCACCCTCATAAGATTTTGGACTTGGAACAAGTTCTCTCCATGCATTCTCCTTGTGATTGAATGGCCTTCAGATGGATGTCTCTTAAACACTTCATTTGAGTGTTTTCCTGGTGCACTCCTTGGACAGGTCTTCCTCTAGAGTATTCAGTAACTCTGTATCAACCCATTCACTCCTGTAAGGGATATACATTCCCTCTTGGTGACTTATGCTCAAGTACTCCTAGATGAGCTGACAGAGTATTCAGTAACTCTGTGAGTGTCTTCTGCTCGACACTTCTCTTTTCTCAAACTCGAAACATAGTCCTTTGGTTCACTCCTTGCACTGCCTCGATGCCCACCTGACAGAGCTCTATAAAACCTTCATTAGTTTTGTCTCCCTATGTATTCTATACACATTCTTACCTCCAAGGTGTTCAGTAAACTTGAGGCTCTCTTGATTATGCAATCTATCCTGGTGTGCCCTCATGTCACATTCTCCTCTAAACTCAACAGAGAGATCCAGATGCACACTCCTTGCGCTGGCTACAGAACTTATAATGTTCTATTGTGCACTCCTTGCATAGCCTAAAGAACCCAGAATGATATAATAGAGATCAATGAAGATAAAATAAATCTATCTTCTTACTGTAAATGAAAACCTATCATACATCTACAACATTCATTCATGAAATATAAACACATGAACAACAATATGCAAAAAAAATTTACTTTTCTATTATCTATGTGTATCTATATAGGTGATTACAAAAATTGGATTGTAACAAAGTCGCAGTTCTCTCAAGCTCTCTCTCTCTTAGAACTTCTAAGACCTCCTCAAGCCTCTCTACCATTCTCTCTTTCTCTGGATATCTGCCTTCTTCCTTCCTGGACTCTATTTTTGTTTTGACATCTGATACAAAATCTCCTTACAAAAGAGGGGCTCTACGAGCTCGTCCTCTCTCACCTAACCTCAGCAATTTCATTGAGGTCTCATAAATGTTTACCCAGACCTGACTACGATCTGGGCCTGCTACAAGCAACCATTTAAGGTGACTCTACCTAGTACATGTACAAAGGCATGGCTTGGCATTAAAATCCTTACAACGCAAATCCCCATGGGATATGATTTCATATTTAAAAATGTGATAGGTTCAATGCCTCTCTTTCTCTTGAAATGAACGTTGATCTGATATAATGTTGACATGTTGTTGAGGTGGAGAGATGCTCCTTCATCATGATGCAACTTGCAGGTGTATGGAAATGTATATATTGAAGGAACATAAAATAGGGTTGAAATGGACTCAAACTCCTATAATCTATAACTCTATATTTGCATCAACATTCCATGCAAAGTAGATATGATAAAACTAGATGTAACGCAAATATATTTTATTTATTTTAAATTCACACAAATTTTGCCTACAAATTACATTATACAATCCCTTCAACTGATTAACAATAGTGGTGGTCGTACCAAATAGTTTTTCTTAACATATATAATGTGACAACAAATTACAATATAGAAAAATAATAAAGGTGAAATTAAATAAGCTTAACACATAAAATATGAAGGAAAACAAAGCTCTACATAAACAAGAGGTGTATCCAATGAACAACAAAGAGTCCCCCCTAAGGGATGTACCCTCCTGATGAAACTTCAAGAGGCCAAAAAAAATCAAAAGGTCTTGTGTTGACTGTGAAATAGGGTGAGGGAACAACTCCACCTCCCTCTCCCTAGCCTCCCACTCACACACAAATGTGTGTGTCTTGACCTGCTACTAGCACTGGTGCTTCTCATCTCATCATCGCCATATCTAATTCACATACAAATATTTTTAGGAGTATGTATATAGATAAAATAAATTAAAATTATAAAAAATATGTACATACAAATGACGTGTATTTTAAAAAATCTATAACTAATTTTATTTTGAAAAATAATATAAAAAAGTAACCAGTGTGCTGAAAATAACACATATGCCCCACTGATGGTTCTCTCTATCCGAAAAACAACACCACCATGCGAAGTTTCTACGAATAGACACCGATGCCATGTTTCTTGTCACACCACTACATATTGGAGTGGCACATCCCATAGGATGTTCTGTACCAGTACAATGATTTTAACCATGTCGGTTCAATGCTTTTAACTACACTCATTCATTTCATTAACAAATATATATTGCAATGCTAAAATTTATAGTGAACAAAATCATGAGTGCCCTTTTTTTAATTAAAAGCACCAGTACATTGTTTTTAATGCACTGGAAGGAGGGCCTTACATAAGACAAATTGCAATGTTTATTTTTCAAAACATGTCATAGTGCATACATTTATCATTTACACATCAATGCACCACAATTATTGTCACACTGCCATGGATTGCAACGACGCGTCTAATAATTCACACTGCTCTAATTGATTATTAAAAATTCACCCCAGTGTCATTGTCATTACAACACTAGTGTGTTTGTTGGATAGATGGGAGCCACTAGGTTAAATTTCACTATCGCAACTGAAGCATTTTCATGTGTTACTATTAACACATTGTTGCCACTGTGATAGTGGAACACTAACTTTTTTTCCTACAGTGTTCTGTAAAGGATAGAGCACCAAGAATGAGGCATCCAATGAGACACTTCGCTATGCCATTTCAGAATATATATATATCTCAGTGTGGTTTTGTAAACAATACCGATGTGTTTGGTTAAAATGGTTGCAACACTATATTAAATTTTATAAATCGGTAAGTTTGTGGTGTGGTTAATTAAGTGAAATGGACCAATGCGGGTCGAAGCCAATTATGCATCAATTGAAGGGTGTTTCAAAGGATGCACCTCCTTTTTTTTATAGTTTATTGCAGTTCTCTAGCTTGAACGAAACCAATGCAAACATATATATGAGGCACACCAGTTGTTGTGCTCATTGTGAATTTAAATCAGTATTCAATACTTTAGGGCGAGACTAAGCGTTCAGTCACACTGCACAAAATGGAAAAAAAATTGAAAAAAAATCAAGGTTTCAACCTAATTCAATTTTTGATTGGATGAAAATGCATATAAGAAGGTAATAAACAATTTACCTAGCCTCTTGTGTCCCAAGTAGGCATGGTTTCACCGTTGAGAGAAATGATTTTTTTTTGTAATTTCTAAATTTTGGAAATGTTCATAATCTACTAATGGAGTTACACAAGTAGATGTAGAGCATTGAAAACAAGCCATCTTTGGAAGGACAATGAGAATTGGTGCTTACTTGAGATTTTGGAAGAACGATGAGCATTGGTGCTTGCTTGAGAGTTTGGAATAATAAGATG
>ML818885.1:81157-99514 GCA_009831015.1 Picea engelmannii
ATATAGTATTGAACATTCATATAGAGTAACATACACATACATAGAATATCGATATATATGTTCAGATCTATACAAAGGTCTGATATTCTAGTTTTCTCCTTTTCGAGGAGTTTTTTTTTGTCCATATATAAATCCCCTAAAAGAAAACATAAGTTCCTTTCCTTACATTACACAATTGTAAATTGGACGACAAATATAATAGACAATAAAATACAAATCGGAACACAGTGTGAAAGAGTAAAGCGTACAGGATTACAACTAGAAAATCGATGAAATTTGTTTCCATAAGATCCAAGAAGAAAAATCAGTACGGACTAACTATCCTTAGAATTATGTTGATATCCTTTTCTAGAATTCTTCATTAAGAGAACAAATTGCTCGACAGAGGTCACTGTCCATATTGCCCTAAAATCGAATACTCAAAATATAAAATTTAACCACATACAAGTTCAGCCACATATACATTAACAAGGTAATAATCCCTTATGTCTGTTGAAACTTAAAATACAGAGTTATAGGGCCGAGCTATCCCTTCAATAGACTCTGCTCTTCATTATGCTCAACCTTCCCGCTTAAAATTACATAAGAAAAAAGGAAGAAAAACACCTAGGGTACTATTTAAGTGTAATGAATTAAAACCTGGATACCTTTCTGAGCTTCTCACCAGGAGTCTGCGCCCGAATCTATGCATGGTCGAAGTCCCTACAAGGAATTTTTCAAGTTACATTAGTATTGTATAATAAAAGAAGAATGGATAGAACCTTTGATATAATAATGAGTGATAGGAAGAGTTTAATGAAATGTCATACTCAACTCACGGTGGGAGAACTGGAGTCTTTTCCTCTATCGCATCTGGTCGTATAAACATCCCAAGTTGAGGGGAGGATGGTTCAGGGACTTTTAATGGGTACCCTCGTAAACAGAGAGCCCCATCATTAGATCTCGGTTCCCAATCCTTTAAAGAATAAGAATGATAGTTTCAATATTAAAGAAAATTAATGCTTCAACCAAGAAATATCTATAAGAACGCTTCGACTTCATAGACCTTCATACAAAACAAGCATAGATGTCTCCATGAGTACTATAACTTTCTATAACTTTGACCCAAAAGAAAATCGAATATAGAATTGGACTCTAGAACCTATTAGGGACTTACGAAAGCGTCTTAAGGGCTATAAAGTTTTGATTAGTACTCCAGATAGGAACTTAATGTGCGACACTACATAAGATATGAACGTCTAAGCTATACCTGAATGGAAAAAAAATGCAGGCAACTTTAGAAGTAAGAGGCTCCAAACAGGTACTACACAAGAAGCATTCTAAAGAATTTACATTCGGGGTATCTTGCTTTAAATTATAGAATCGGTACCTATACCCGAACGTTTATGCTTGGGGTAGTAGAGGAAATTCTGAGGGGAAGTCCAAACCCCAGACAATAATAATAATCTTCTCTCTCTCATAACTACACGTTTAAAAAACCCAAACCATAAGGAGTAGTCCAGTATAGAGCCAAATCTTTGAAGGAAATACATTGTTTACAAAGAATCCATAAGAAATAACAAATATTGGAATGACCAAAATCCCTCTCGAATTTTCTTACTCATCATCAAACAACGATGAGAGTATTGTAACTTACCATGAAGATGGGTAGCTCCTGCATATATCACCAGGGGAAAACCTCCAAAGTATCGACTACCATCGCAAAGGAGAAATGTGTAAGGAAGAAACAAAATCCTAAACTCTAGGTGAGAGAACCCCAATGGAGAAATAAGCATTACTACATAGACTGATAGCAGGAGTATGAAGGAGCTATCCGACCATGTGACATAACAGAGGTGGCATAAGTGTATTGGATACAGGGTGAGTGGTGGCCTGAGAATGTGAACTTGCAGGGCCTCCATTAATAGACTGGATAGAGGGTTATTAAGTTCGACTGACAGAAAAACCCTCAGCCTTCTTGTTGAGTTAATGCATTATCATGACTCACTCATTGTTCAGTTAAGATGATTTAGTTTGTTATCCCTTTAGTTGGACTACGGGAAGGGTCAATTAGGATTAGAGTGAGTCAAAATTTAAGTACCCTTAAATGCTTACAAGTTGGGACCCTTAACCCTTTAGTTTCTCCTTTTATAAAAGTAAAATGTTTCGTATTCAAGTAAGGGACCATACATAGGGGTGAGGGTTAAATTGTTTATAGGACTAAAAGTTCTCTATATGCCATAAATGTATAGATATAATTGTATTGTGTCTATTAGTAAGATGGAAGGTGATGCCAAAGACAGTTATTAAATAGGAGAAGGAGGTTCATAGTAGTTCAATTGTCATTAATAACTTCATTGTTTGAAGACTACGATAAGTAATGTTTCCCAAACATACTAATAATTTTTATTTTTATTTTGATTAAATTGGGGTACATTACAGTACCAAGTGAAAGTTCTCGTCATGCTCCTCTGTCATTTAAGAGTTAATCAAAATATTGTCAATGAATACTTGGAAGAACTTCTCCAAGTTCACGTGGAACACCCCATTCATAAAACTCATTAATACCTATGGGGAGTTTGTCAGTCGAAATAGTAAAATAGTAAACTCATAATGTCTGAACCTTGTATTAAAGTAGGTCTTAGGGATGTCATCCTCTTGATCCAGAACTGGTGATACCCTGATCACAAATTGATCTTGGAAAATACCATCACACCCTTCATCTGATCGAACAAATCATCAATCATTGGCAATGGATATTGATTGTTGATCATTGCCTTGTTCAGTTGATGGTAGTCAATGCAGAGTCTCCACGACCGATCCTTCTTTCATATAAAAATAATAGGCGCACCCCACATTAACACACTTATATGTTTAAGTCCCAGGTCCAACAGCTCGTTCAGTTGAATTCTCAACTCCTGTAATTTCGGGGTTGACATACGATAATGCATTCTCGCTATTGGTTCAGTCCCTAGTTTTAGGTCTATTGTAAACTCCAATTCCCTCTCCGGTGGCATCCCAGGTAACTCCTTTGGAAATATGTCTACAAACTCTCTAACCACAGGTAGGTGTTTTAGACCTCTCGCTACTCCTTTTTCATTTAACATAAGGATCACATAAGGCTTACATCCCTTGCTTAAGCTCTTCCATAACTGTAAGGAAGAGATAAACCTCAGGGAAACTCCTTGGTTCTGACCTACAATCACGTGTCTTTGTCCCTCATCATCGACCAAGCTCAACCATTTCATCTTACTGTAGAGTATCACCTTATGTGATTCCAACCAGTCCATACCGATCACGACATCATAAGATCCTAATTTTGTGACATATAGGTTGGCCTTGGTGACAAACTCTCACAGGTTAAGGGTATAGCCCATAACCCTTCCTCCAACCTTTTTTTTGTCTCCCGAAGCCATATCTACAAAGCTAAACTCAACTTGTTCAATTTCCTTTACCTTAATCCTTTTTAGAGCTACACCAGAGATGAAACTCTTGGTAGCACCAGGATATATCAAATCTAAGGGTCTGGTTAATGACGACACCTGACATCTTGAGCATAGTTGACTGGTGCTATGTCTAGCGGTTATTCACTGCTGCAAGAATCCGATGGGCCTTGCCCAAAACTCCCACAGTAGTGGGTCTGGCTGATCCATATGCTCTGATCCTTTCCTCTGGGAAGTAATGCTAGTAATGTGGCTCCCCACAGTCCAACACACTTTCTTCGGTCTAGTATTCTTGGTACCCAAAGTAGAAGTTGAATTCTAACAATAAGTCCAAACTCAAACTTCTTCATCTTAATTTTCTGGGTAATTAGGTGTGGAGCATACTGAAGCAGCTCCAAATGGGACTTGTACTCGGGCACCATGTGGCTACCTTGTCATAAGGAATTGAACTCGTTGAGTTGATGCTCAATGAATTCCTCAGAAATATACCTCTCCTAGAACCATTCCTCAAATAATTCCCATGACACGTCGTCGACAACCATGTTCAAATGTAGCAGGAGCATCTTCCTCCATAGAAGAGCACTCCCCTTCAGTTGAAAGACCACCATGTGGACCTTCATGCTGGATGTCGTAATTGCGAAGTGTGAAGTACAACGCCTTGATCTACAACCATGCCTTGATGACACATCTGTCCGTGACACTCGTGGACTCGATATTTAACTCTCTTGAATTCTTGATGGATGATAACGATACTATCTAGGGCAAGTTGTGGACCCTGATCAGGGGTATAGGTGCCCTGGCCTAATCTCAGTACCGATGGTGAATAAAGGCCCCTTGAAATTACCAAGAAGGGCCTTGTCAGACCATCATCATCCTTTACAACAAGTGAATCCAACCAAAGGACTTTCTCTTCCCCTTAGGGCTTCAACTCTGAGGGTGCGGGAACTTCTGGAGGCATCACACCTCCTTCCACAGCACCACGTTGTGAACCTCTAAGGTGTTCTCTAAACATGATCACCACATGGACACGTTAAGGTTTTTAATTAATGCAAGGATTAATACTCATGGGTTTACAGTAGTGGAAAGCCTAGTGATCCATAGTCATAGGGTTGAACCCGCTCTCATACCATATGTAACAATCCCATCGTTACAACTACAAGCGAAGCATAAAGAGAATTTTTTTTTTCCTTTTTATAGGATGACAACTACGATTACAGCTAAAAGACACATCTGATGACAAGCACCATGCCCATAGAACAAACAACATTCAACTATGACTCCATGCACTAGCACAAGAGAAACTGGGCGAAACATGCATAAAACAATAGTGAGAAATGACTACCCGCCCAAAACAAACATGGCCATGCCTACAAGCTACAGGAAAACATCCACATCCCAACACAAGAGCCTCGATGACCAAATACTAGAACCTCAAGGGCGTGCAAACCCAACACATGAAGGCGTTACAACCCAAGTGTTAACAACAACTTACAATGATCAACCACACCCACACGGAAAGCACAAACCCCGTCCAAGTCATCCTTAGCCTCTATACTTTAGGGGCCACAATGATTCCCTCATCAGGAAGCATGGCATCCCCAGGTGATAGGAGTGGCATTAATCCCGGTGCCACCTAACCTATCTGGACCAAAGAATCAAGAAAAATACAACTACTAGGAGATCACCTTAACCATCCAAACACATGACGAAAAACTATAGTACCCAACCAACAAGTCAACAAGACGACTAAGACAATATTACGATGCTAAAAGTTCTTGTGCAACAAAATCAACCTGAACATGGTAAAATATTAATATTATTCACGTAGCTCGATGAAAATGTAATCCAAATCCCAAGATGAGATAAGTATCTATCATTATCCTTTAAAACTGAAACTACATAAATTTAAATGTTGTCCTTAAATATAAATGTAGCATCCCTTTAATGACCTTGTCATCCTTTAATTATCAAACTGAAACACATATAAGTATTATCCTCAGGATGAGTTCGATATCTAGCTAAGAGTTCACAAAACAAGTTTTATAATGATTAGTGAATAGGCTAGAGTTCCCTAATAAGAAAATCATCAAATTTCTATAAGAAAATCAACAACAAAATTCATGCTATCCAACATCACCAATGGTTGTCTCTAAATAAGTTGTTTTCTATTAATGAATTTACTACCTACTAAAATATATGCGAGAAGGTTGTAAGTAAAATACGTAAAATCGCTAGGTTAAATATATTAATTGTTATCATTTAAAGATGCGGTAGGAAGAAATAATATAAGATATAATGGAATTAGTGTGAAAATGTGTAAGGGTAATAAGTACATCGGAGTAAAAATGTAGATAAACATATCTCATATAAAATGTAACACATAGTGTAACAACTATCCAAAACGTGGAGTAATAAACCAACCCTAGTCAGAGCTATTCCCAACACTTTTCACTCAACCATATCAAGGAAGACACATCAAAGCTATAAGTTTCACATGAAAAAAATGGATTAGTTGTCAAGTCAAACAATTGCAAAATCACTAGCTCACTCAATCATCAACGAAATCATTGCCTAATCTTGTACTCAACACAGACAATAAAATCAGCTAATAATACATCTTTAAATAGTGACAGTTAATGCCATCATAAAAGAAATAAAATCACATTCTTGTAAATGGTAGGATCATCGTCCTAAGAATTCACCCTACAGGAATGGACAACACTTGGATTCACTATCATGAATCATAGAAATTGCATGGGTAAATTGGTAGTTAATAGGTAATACATGCAGTCAGAATCTTTGGGTGAAATGTTGGCAATCAAATAAAAATGCAAACATGGAGGTTTTGTTTCCAGTCTTTGTTGGGTATTAAACTTAAATGCAAATCGGGATACATAAACCCCCTTTTTTATTCTTCTAGGATACCAACAAAACGTATACATGGATAAATTAATCATTTTTTTTTTCATTCAGTGGGATACCCAAAGAAAACACATACATGGATAACTAAATCGTTTTTCCATTCAGCAGGACACCAAATAAAAACACAGACATGGATAACTAAATCATTTTTCCATTCAGCGGGATACCAAATAAAAACATAGACATGGATAAATAAATCGTTTTTCCATTTGGCTGGGATATGGAAACTTAAGGATTGTCGACACATACATATCTTAACAATCAAAGAGCATCTCGCTATCCTTCACTATAATTGTTGGATTTTAAATAAAAAAATCAAGTCAAGAGAATACAATATACATGATCGATGGTAATGTCAGAGTAAAGAATAACTCAGACATTTGGTAGCTCTCAAACCTTAAATCTATCCAATGCAGCAAATAAAATAAAAAATCGTTGACTTCACAAGGGTAATTTTGTTATCAAGGTAATAAATATTGTAGAGGGAGAATGCAAGCCAGATGTAAGAGAAGCGTAGGGAAAAATAGCCTTCAAATAAATTAAATGCATAGGTAAAAATCAAAGTCCAAACAAAAGGTAAGGGTTGTCAATGAGAGGAAAAACGCTGGCTAAAATCATTCTTAATTAAATTAAAGTCTAGAGGTAAAATGCAGGGAGCGAAGATGAACAAGGCCAGGGTAATCGTTTGCCAGAAGTGTAATGACCATTAGACAAAAAGAACAATCAACAGGGGTAGACAACTGATCAAAAACATCATTCGATCACCATCCATGCATAGAAAAGAAGGGCATTAGAATCTATAGGTCGTTGTGCACCTAAGTGGTGACCATTGATTCGGCTCCTGGACGACTACTCGGGCATGGACTGACTAACTAGGGATGAGTACAAAGTAAAAATCACAACTCTTCATGAAAATCAACAAACCAAAGGACAATCACAACATTCAGGGATCGAATGCCAAGGGAAACAAGTCAAGCAGCGAGCTAAGGCTATGGGGAAAATTTATGTTCTCGGTTGAATGTTAAGTCAAACATATTGTTTACCCAATTAAAAATACAGAAATGAAAATGTAGGGTATAATAATAATCTACCATGCATAATAAAAGTAAGTGTACCATAGCCCAAGTCGTCCACTCTCATTTGTTTTTCCATGCACTCTGTGCATCTCTCGCTTTCCGACCGATGAGACTTCACCAGTACCTCTCATCCAGTGTTGGGGGTACTCTTCTTCCCCCTCAACCCCCTGAGATGCCAAGGGGCCACATACACTAAACCATAGATCAACTATCTCTCAGCGTGCCTTGCAAGGCCGAGCTACCACTCCTCATTGAGCTCGGTATCCCAACTCCCACAAGCTATGTCATTCAAGTCTAAAATTTTGCAGTGTAATGTTACGCAAGACTAAAGAGATCCATCATCCCCCTCCTCCCTCCTTTATATAGAGTTTCTAAGTCATTTACTTTCCCAAAATCCCATTTAATTTATTGTTCAATAATTTAATTCATAAAAGTCCTCCCCGTACATGTGTCACCCATCCCCTTCATTGCACCATAAATTAATTTCATTCATTAATTAATTACTCCTATTTCCCTCACCCACCTAAAAGAATTCCTAGAATCGCTCCTAGGTGTCCCCATATTCCCTTACACAAATTAATGACTTCCCCCCTTACTAATTTACTAGTTGAGTTCAATTTAGAAAGTTTTTAATCACATGATTCCTTGTTGAGTTGGTCATTCTATTGTCTCCATATGTTTCCCTTTTTCTTTATGTTTCTCCCTTTTTCCATTAGTTTCCTAATTCTTTTAAATTTCCCTCTTTCCCTTTCCATCCGAAACTCAAATTAGTAAGTGTAGATAATTATGTTTTTCCCTTTTTTCTTTTAATTAATAAATTTAATTAGCATGTGTAACAAAACAATCATTTCCCTTTTAAAATTTTAAATCCCTCATTAAATTGATTTTAATAATTTAATCAAGTTTCTTACCCCCTTTTCCTCACATGTTTAATGATGATTATTATTACATTTAATTATTTTTTTTACCATAAGTATTACTTTAGACCTAGATTTTAATTTTTGAGGCTGGGGGACATTTTATTAGGGATTTTTTTTTTAAATATTTCTTATAACGTTATTCATGCTAAGGACATATAGGTTTATTCTCTCATATTTAACAATGTGACGTGCCCTTCAGGATGCACTAGGTGCTCCAAGGGTTCCACTCACCTCATTATGTTTCTCTTATGCGACGTTCCCTTCAGGATGCACTACGTTCTCCAAGGGTGCCACTCGCCTCTTGAATGACTTGGTAGACATCAAAAAACCCTGGAGTCAATACTCTTCCAGGTGATCTTGTGGGAGACTAAGGAACTCTAAGAAATAAGGCCCCTACCTTATTGTGCACCCCTTAGAATCATTATGAGTGACTGTCGCATTCTTCCCTCATGACATCGTGGGTCTTATTGAACTAGGTAATCATTAACCTACAGTTCGAGCCATGGTGGGAATGCTCGTAGGTTGTGGCAGGGTTGTAGTCCACACCTCTCCCTCAACGTCTCTGGTTATCGTGTGTGACTCCTCTACTCTACATGTGAGTCTGGTCGACAAGATATCGTCAACTTGCATCATGAATGAATCATGTCAAAAATAGTATCCATAATCATATCATATAATCACATGCACAAATGTCATATATACAACAATCACACCCCCAATAGTCCACTTCCTGACTCGATCCAGAGTCCAAGGGGTTTCATCGATGCCTCTGCATCCTTGAGGTCCAAAATCCCGCACACTCAAGAAAACTAAGTCAATAGAACTTGTCTATGTCAATACAACAAAATAACATGTCATCAATCCATAATGCCTCATAATCATAATCAAATCCCCAATAGTATAATAATCCAAATCACTTCCAAGCCAGTTTCCTCAAAGAATAAGTTCACTCAGTGCACGAAAGAGCGAGATGTTACAGGAATTTCTATGCAACACAATTTTCTCGCATTAACTCTTCCAAAATAACTCCTCCCCCTATATCGTGTAATCCTATACTTAGTCAATTCTTGAACTATGTCTCATGAGGAGAACTTGACACAAAGCCATTACTCTACATGACATTTTCTATGCATCATGTTCAACCACATGACTCAATCCTCCATGAAACTTGTCCCTCTGCATTCCTACCACACCAAATGTCCCATACTTAGTGTCACTACAAGAATAACACCTTCTTGAAGAGAATTTTATGAAATCTCCCCAAAAAATCTATCCCTTCTTTCTTTATAGCAGAGGTTGTTAGCAGAGGCAGGAAGACAAAGGTTTTTGCAGAGATTTTTTTATTGGAGTGCCTTTAAGGTTGACACGCATTGGTGCATATATGAATAATCAATCACTGGTGTGTCAATGTTCAAAAGCACTGTCATACTTTATAATAAAAATTACACTCACCGAACAAAGTGTAATTGTGTCGTTGAATATTACGCATCAATGTGCCTCACCCTCATCAAGTGCATCCTAGTAGGGTAAATAATAAAAAATTACCAACCCAATTTTTATTGTTACAATGCATCTTATTATTCCAAACTCTCAAGCAAGCACCAATGCTCATCGTTCTTCCAAAATCTCAAGTAAGCACCAATTCTCATTGTCCTTCCAAAGATGGCTTGTTTTCAATGCTCTACATCTACTTGTGTAACTCCATTAGTAGATTATGAACATTTCCAAAATTTAGAAATTACAAAAAAAAATCATTTCTCTCAACGGTGAAACCATGCCTACTTGGGACACAAGAGGCTAGGTAAATTGTTTATTACCTTCTTATATGCATTTTCATCCAATCAAAAATTGAATTAGGTTGAAACCTTGATTTTTTTTCAATTTTTTTTCCATTTTGTGCAGTGTGACTGAACGCTTAGTCTCGCCCTAAAGTATTGAATACTGATTTAAATTCACAATGAGCACAACAACTGGTGTGCCTCATATATATGTTTGCATTGGTTTCGTTCAAGCTAGAGAACTGCAATAAACTATAAAAAAAAGGAGGTGCATCCTTTGAAACACCCTTCAATTGATGCATAATTGGCTTCGACCCGCATTGGTCCATTTCACTTAATTAACCACACCACAAACTTACCGATTTATAAAATTTAATATAGTGTTGCAACCATTTTAACCAAACACATCGGTATTGTTTACAAAACCACACTGAGATATATATATATTCTGAAATGGCATAGCGAAGTGTCTCATTGGATGCCTCATTCTTGGTGCTCTATCCTTTACAGAACACTGTAGGAAAAAAAGTTAGTGTTCCACTATCACAGTGGCAACAATGTGTTAATAGTAACACATGAAAATGCTTCAGTTGCGATAGTGAAATTTAACCTAGTGGCTCCCATCTATCCAACAAACACACTAGTGTTGTAATGACAATGACACTGGGGTGAATTTTTAATAATCAATTAGAGCAGTGTGAATTATTAGACGCGTCGTTGCAATCCATGGCAGTGTGACAATAATTGTGGTGCATTGATGTGTAAATGATAAATGTATGCACTATGACATGTTTTGAAAAATAAACATTGCAATTTGTCTTATGTAAGGCCCTCCTTCCAGTGCATTAAAAACAATGTACTGGTGCTTTTAATTAAAAAAAGGGCACTCATGATTTTGTTCACTATAAATTTTAGCATTGCAATATATATTTGTTAATGAAATGAATGAGTGTAGTTAAAAGCATTGAACCGACATGGTTAAAATCATTGTACTGGTACAGAACATCCTATGGGATGTGCCACTCCAATATGTAGTGGTGTGACAAGAAACATGGCATCGGTGTCTATTCGTAGAAACTTCGCATGGTGGTGTTGTTTTTCGGATAGAGAGAACCATCAGTGGGGCATATGTGTTATTTTCAGCACACTGGTTACTTTTTTATATTATTTTTCAAAATAAAATTAGTTATAGATTTTTTAAAATACACGTCATTTGTATGTACATATTTTTTATAATTTTAATTTATTTTA
Organism: Picea engelmannii; assembly: GCA_009831015.1. NCBI lineage: Eukaryota > Viridiplantae > Streptophyta > Pinopsida > Pinales > Pinaceae > Picea > Picea engelmannii. The sequence goes on from ML818885.1 coordinate 92,527, forward strand.
TCTATATACATACTCCTAAAAATATTTGTATGTGAATTAGATATGGCGATGATGAGATGAGAAGCACCAGTGCTAGTAGCAGGTCAAGACACACACATTTGTGTGTGAGTGGGAGGCTAGGGAGAGGGAGGTGGAGTTGTTCCCTCACCCTATTTCACAGTCAACACAAGACCTTTTGATTTTTTTTGGCCTCTTGAAGTTTCATCAGGAGGGTACATCCCTTAGGGGGGACTCTTTGTTGTTCATTGGATACACCTCTTGTTTATGTAGAGCTTTGTTTTCCTTCATATTTTATGTGTTAAGCTTATTTAATTTCACCTTTATTATTTTTCTATATTGTAATTTGTTGTCACATTATATATGTTAAGAAAAACTATTTGGTACGACCACCACTATTGTTAATCAGTTGAAGGGATTGTATAATGTAATTTGTAGGCAAAATTTGTGTGAATTTAAAATAAATAAAATATATTTGCGTTACATCTAGTTTTATCATATCTACTTTGCATGGAATGTTGATGCAAATATAGAGTTATAGATTATAGGAGTTTGAGTCCATTTCAACCCTATTTTATGTTCCTTCAATATATACATTTCCATACACCTGCAAGTTGCATCATGATGAAGGAGCATCTCTCCACCTCAACAACATGTCAACATTATATCAGATCAACGTTCATTTCAAGAGAAAGAGAGGCATTGAACCTATCACATTTTTAAATATGAAATCATATCCCATGGGGATTTGCGTTGTAAGGATTTTAATGCCAAGCCATGCCTTTGTACATGTACTAGGTAGAGTCACCTTAAATGGTTGCTTGTAGCAGGCCCAGATCGTAGTCAGGTCTGGGTAAACATTTATGAGACCTCAATGAAATTGCTGAGGTTAGGTGAGAGAGGACGAGCTCGTAGAGCCCCTCTTTTGTAAGGAGATTTTGTATCAGATGTCAAAACAAAAATAGAGTCCAGGAAGGAAGAAGGCAGATATCCAGAGAAAGAGAGAATGGTAGAGAGGCTTGAGGAGGTCTTAGAAGTTCTAAGAGAGAGAGAGCTTGAGAGAACTGCGACTTTGTTACAATCCAATTTTTGTAATCACCTATATAGATACACATAGATAATAGAAAAGTAAATTTTTTTTGCATATTGTTGTTCATGTGTTTATATTTCATGAATGAATGTTGTAGATGTATGATAGGTTTTCATTTACAGTAAGAAGATAGATTTATTTTATCTTCATTGATCTCTATTATATCATTCTGGGTTCTTTAGGCTATGCAAGGAGTGCACAATAGAACATTATAAGTTCTGTAGCCAGCGCAAGGAGTGTGCATCTGGATCTCTCTGTTGAGTTTAGAGGAGAATGTGACATGAGGGCACACCAGGATAGATTGCATAATCAAGAGAGCCTCAAGTTTACTGAACACCTTGGAGGTAAGAATGTGTATAGAATACATAGGGAGACAAAACTAATGAAGGTTTTATAGAGCTCTGTCAGGTGGGCATCGAGGCAGTGCAAGGAGTGAACCAAAGGACTATGTTTCGAGTTTGAGAAAAGAGAAGTGTCGAGCAGAAGACACTCACAGAGTTACTGAATACTCTGTCAGCTCATCTAGGAGTACTTGAGCATAAGTCACCAAGAGGGAATGTATATCCCTTACAGGAGTGAATGGGTTGATACAGAGTTACTGAATACTCTAGAGGAAGACCTGTCCAAGGAGTGCACCAGGAAAACACTCAAATGAAGTGTTTAAGAGACATCCATCTGAAGGCCATTCAATCACAAGGAGAATGCATGGAGAGAACTTGTTCCAAGTCCAAAATCTTATGAGGGTGAGTGCAAAGTGTGTCAGGAGGAAACAAAAATTCTTCTAAGGAAGAAAGGGTCGAGTCCCTTAGAAAACTCAGTAAGTTTGTAATCTCAGAAGAGATAACTCTTTTTAGAAGCGTAAGCGAGACCAAGAATTGAGTCCATAGAAGGAATAAGTTTGAAGGTCGAGACCTTCGAATGACTGGAAATATTCTAATTCAGAAGACCATATCTCAGGAGAGTTAACACCAAAGGATTTGGCTGGGACTCATTAAGGAGGTGAAAAAATGACAAAGAATCTTAGAAGAATAAGCATCGATAGATGACAACCATCAGATTAAGGGACGTTGCGAGGAGGATAAAGGTGAGAGTCATTCAACTCTCAAAACCCAGGAGGAATGGGAGTCATCGATCTAGAAGAGATATGAATTGATTGTTCATTTCGTAGGATTGGATATTAGGAGTTGGGAAGACAAAACTCCTTAGTTTCCAAAGTCAGGACATGTGAAATCATTATTCGATCGCAGCCATATATCATGGCAGGATATGGACCGTCTGATCAGAGTCCATATAGTTGAGAACATGCACAAGAGGAGATCATATTTGAGCGTAGAGGACCAATAGTCATTGGATCTAGAGGAAAGTGCATGAGAGAAGTTATGAAATGATTAGAACCGTCCATCGTTAGAGGTGCCAGGTGGCAGAAGATCCGAGGTGTTAGTGGAACCAGCCACTAGAATATTTGTAAGGAGCAGACGAGAAAACTCACAAAAGGTAATTTCATGAAATCATTCGAGCCATCCATTGGAAAGGATAAGAGGTGAGCATACAAAATTTCACTGACTCACTGTGGAAGGAAGTTAAAGGGTCGAGTATGTGAAACTCGTGAAATGTGAAATCGCGAAAAGACTCTAAGACGTTGAATCGAGTCATACTGTGGGCCATCGATCTGCAGGATCGACATTTCGGCATTTCGGGAGTCAGAGTTTCAAAGGAGAGAACCGTCCCAAATTCATGAATCATGAAGTCCTGACTTTGTGAAGGAGGAACATGAGTAGTTAGATCACAGGATAGTGAGGACCGTTGATCTGCCACAGAACAGATATTGGGATATCAAGGATCGGGATATCTAAGGAGAGAAGTCTCTTGAATTCATGAAATACGAAGTCTTGATTTGGGAAAGAAGATATGAACCATCGAATTTTGGAGTGTCAAGGGTCATTGATCTAATGTAGTATAACTTTGGGTATCGGGGATTGAAGAAGACGGGGAACTTAACATTAGGAATCCTAATACTGCGAAACGCGACGCGTCGGGAGGATTGGCCCTAGGTCACAGGACAAGGTCACATGGAGAATATCTAAGGGGGGATCTAGATCTCATTAGGCACTCTTTCAGGTTTCGGGACTTGAAGTAGTCAGGGGACTCAACAATAGGATTCACGAAGTCACAAAATCCGATATGCCCCTTTTGGGGTTATGTCTTTGGTCATAGGAAACGATCACATGAGAATATATAGGAGAAGGGGCTAACAACTGTTAAGATATTCTCAGAGCATCAGGATGTAAGAGAAATAGGGGTGGTAATTCGTATTTGGAGAACAATCGAGGTCCTAAAAGAAGAAGCGCCTTTTGGTGTGCGGTCACAACCTATGGTTGCATGGGGATATAAGGATCATTCTTGGTGTGTAGTTACACAGGGCGAGTTTGAAAAAGGACCCCTAGACATGATAACAAGATTCCAGGAGGGGATTGAAGATCCATTTTGGCTCAAAGAGTGGAACGATCCAGGGACCAGGAAGTTGCAAACCTCAAAGGGGAGGGGGGTTGCATCAAGTGGTATCAGAGCTTAGAATTGGTTTCTATAGGCAAAGGAGGTAAAGGAGATAGTACGATACCATCAATTGGTATCAGAGCTCAGATTTTTCATTTCTGTAGCAGAGAGAAGAGAAAGAATATACTCTAATACACACCATTAGGTTGTATCAGAGCACATAATTGATTTATGTAGACAAAGGAGGTAATCAGGATACTGATCCTTGCTTATAGACAATAGATAAAGAGGATGACCTGATAACATCGGGTTGTATCACAAACATGAGTTTTCCTATAGACAGCAGGTGAAAGGAAAGAAGCAGAGTATTGACGCTACGTGAGAAGGTTGTTTCATGTATGCAACAACAAAATTCAAATAGCCAGGTGAGATGTAAAAGAAGATGGAGATCCTCTCAGATGTAGAGTGATCCATAGACTTGCCAAGAGGGCAGGTAGAAGGTGGAAATGTCTACTGAAGGCCATGAGCATGGTCAAAGAAAAGGCCACAAGAAGGAAAGAAATCCAGAGATGGATCTAGAGCTCAATGGGATAAAAACAAGGATGGAGCAGCTTTCATTTCAATTACAAAAGGATGCAAAGATACATTGGGTCTATGAATGGCCCATGAGGAATAAGGTGAAGTGGCTGGTAAAGAAAATTTTGGCCATAGAATAGGGAAGGTTGATGAGAAAGTGGCTAGGGCATATTAAAAAACCTCAGTGACACATAGGAGGAAGTGATTCAAAAATGTGAACTAGAAACTGGAAGAAATCATAGTGACGAGGAGGAGAACAGATCAGATGAATATATCATCAACTGTGAGGTGGATGGAAATGGAATTTCAAGTTTCCAGGTAGGCAATGGAAAGAGACCAGGTGGAGATCTCATATACTGCTATAGGAGCAGTGTTGAAAGTTCAGATTTCTAGGTGGGCAATGAGATGGGATCAGTTGATCTCATAGACTGCCAGGTGGGTGACAAAATATTGCCAAACTACCAAGTTGGTAGGGAGAAAGAGATGAGACTGTTTGAAAGTATCGAAAGCTCTGAAGTGAGTTCATGTCAGCGAGGAGTGCTAATAGATGGAGATTCATGTGGATTTTCAGACAATGTGAATGAAGATGATGAGAATTTAAATACTTCCATCACAAAGGAGGAGGATCAGAGGAGAATTCTGATTATTCGAGGTGTCAATATATTTATACCAAACAACCAAGTAGAGGCCAGTGCACATGATGAGAGTGTAGAAAAAGAAGAAAGACAACCAGCAATGGCTGCCATGATGAAGGAGAACGTATCATAATATGCCCAAAGAGAAGAGGAAGAGGAGCACATAGTTGAGATTCTCACTCAATGGAAGAAAGAATTGAGGATGTTGAAGGATTGGTTGGACAATCCAGAACCAAGAGATGACTTCCAGAAGACAGTCATGAAAAATTTAGGAGAAGAGCATTCAACAGAATTGCTCAAAATTTTCAGCCAAGAAGTTGAACTCGAAATGACTACAACATTGAAGCTTGCAGCAGAAGAGGGAGCAGACAACATAGACTTTGTTGAGCTACATGAGGAATTAGAAACCCTAGAAATAAGTAGGCACATCCAACAGGTCAAGTTGGAAGTATATGGAGGAGCATACTATCCAAGGGAGAAATTAGAGGAATTTGGAGATATGCCAACACAAGAAGAGATGACAGAATAAGTCAATATGTCAGTGGAGGAGACTAAACAACAGGTCAGTCAAGAAGAGACTGCAAAATTGGATTTTTCAATAGGGTGGCAAGATAAGGCCACAAGATATGGAAAAAATCGTAAAGGGGATCAATTTGATCTACCCATTGGTAAGGAAAAATTGCAGTCGAGGAGATTGCATAAGAAGAGCCAACCCCTTAAGTAGCTGGATAGAGTGATAGAGGAAATTTGGAAGTTGATGTTGAGGTCAGAAGAAGCAGTCAGCAAAGGAGAGTTGAATAGAAGAGAGCTTGCCATAGCAGCAGGGAAGAATTAGAAGAGGAAAAAGAAGTAGCAACAACAACATAAGTGGAGAGGATCAGGAGGACAACCCCAGAAGAGAATTTTGGATCTAGGTGGATTTCAACACTCTAAAAGAGGATCTCATGAGAAGGATCTCATGTTTTTCCTAGCAGTGGAGTATGATGCAAGAGAATCACTCCCCCTCAGTAGCGTGCTAGCATTCCAACACATCAACGCACATTTCAGGAGAAAGACAGGCATTGAACCTCTCACGCTTTTAAATATGAAATCAGATCCCATGGGGATTTTCATTGTAAGGATTTTAATGCCAAGCCATGCCTTTATATAGGTAGTAGGCAGAGTCTCCTTAAATGGTTTTTTGTAGCAGGCCCATATCGTAGTCATGTCTAGGTAAACATTTATGATACCTCAATGAAATTCATGAGGTTAGGTAAGAGAGGACAAGCTCGCAGAGCCCCTCTTTTGTAAGGATATTTTCTATCTGATGTCAAAGAAAAAAGAGAAGTTAGGAAGGCAGAAGGCAAATAGATAGAGAAAGAGAGAATGGTAGAGAGGCTTGATGAGGTCTTAGAAGTTTTGAGAGAGAGAGCTTGAGAGAACTGCAACTTTGTTGCAATTTAGTTGTTGTAATCATATGCATAGATACACAGAGATAATAGAAAAGAAGTTTTTCCTACACATTCTTGTTCATGTATTTATATTTCATGAGTGAATGTTGTATATGTATGATAGGTTTTCATTTAAAGTAGGAAGATATATTTATTTTATCTTCATTGATCTATGTTATATCGTCCTAGGTTCTTTAGGTTGTGCAATGAGTGCACAATAGAACATTAGAAGTTATGTATCCAATGCAAGGAGTACACATCTGGATCTCTTTGTTGAGTTCAGAGGAGAACGTGCCAAGAGGGCACACTAGGATAGATTGCATACTCGAGAGAGCCTCAAGGTTATAGGACACCTTGGAGGTAAGACTTTGTAGATAAGACACGGGGAGACAGAACTAATGAAGGTTGTGTAGAGCTCTGCCATGTGGGCATTGAGCTAGTACAAGGAGTGCACAAAAGAACTTTGTTTCGAGTTTTGAGAAAAGAGAAGTGTCGAGGAGAAGAAAATCATAGAGTTACTGAATACACTGTCGGCTCAGTCAGGAGTTCTTGAGGATAAGTCACCAAGAGGGAACTTATATCCCTTCCAGGAGTGAAAGGGTTGATACAGAGTTACTGAATACTCTGGAGGAAGACCTTTGCAAAGAGTGCACCAGGACAACACTCAAATGAATTTTTGAAGAGATAGCCATCTAAAGGCTAGTCAAGCACAAGGAGAACACATGGAAAGAACTTGTTCCAAGTCCAAAATATTAGGAGCGTGAGTG
>ML818886.1:0-14058 GCA_009831015.1 Picea engelmannii
CCTGCAAGAAGAATATCACAGCATAAGCCACTGCTAAACTCTTCTTTGAACGAGTGTGGGTACACTTTGGGATCCCACAGTCTATCATCTCAGATCAGGAAAGTAGTTTCCTCAGTACATTTTGGTCCAGCCTCTGGTCGATGTTGGACACCAAGCTCAACAAGTCCACAACTTTCCATCCGCAAACTGATGGCTAGACAGAGGTCGTCAACCGGATGATCGTACACATTCTGCGCATGTACAATTCAAAGCATCCACACACATGGGATGAGAGCCTCCCCTAGGTACAACACAGCTACAACCGGGCTCTCCATAACTCAACTAGCCACAACCCTTTTCAAGTGGGCTTGGGATTCCAGCCACTATGTCCCATTGACATAGCCATGCCATTTGTGGCTACTCAGGAAGATTTAGCTCATGTCCAGTCTGAGGCGGATAAGGAAAACAACTTCATTGAGAACATTCAACACATCCGCCAACAGGTTCATGACATCTTGGACACAGCCAATGCTAAGTACAAGCAACGACATGATCAACATCGGGTGCCACACAACTTCCAAGTGGGCGACAAATTGTGGCTGCATTTGCAAAGGGAGCACCTCGCTGGACCCCACCGCAAGCTTCGTCTGCTTCGATATGGGCCGTACACCCTCACCAAGGCTGTAGGGGAAAATGCCTTTGAGCTCAGCATTCCACCATTCCTTGGTCTGCACCCAGTGTTCAATGTGGACCACCTTCGGCCCTACTTTCCACCTCTACTAGACACATCCGACATGGCAGAACAACTCACACCAACAGAGTTAAATCTAGACTGCATGGAACAAGCCAGAACTGATCAGATCATGGATACACAGATCAATCACACCCGAAAACAAAGGATACCCCTATATCAAGTTGTCAAAGCAGGCCAACTCCTTCACCAAGGCAAATGGCTCACCAGGGACCAAGTTCAGCAGAAGTTTCCTCATCTCATGGAGGAATTCAACGCAATGGGGATCATTGCTTCCTAAGGGGGGAGGAATGATCTAGGTGGATATTGGTGGCCACCCACCTATTCCACTTGGACCCCCACCATTGCTTCTTTCAGTTTTTCAGTTTTCGCACAGTTTACTATTTTTAACAGTTTTTTTCGGGTCCTGAACTTCCGGGGCCATTTTGAGGCCCTAAACGATGTTTTTTTGGGTATGTTGTTGTCACAAAATAACATCTAATGATCATATTTTGTCTCAAGTGTTGTAGGACTCGGATAGATCTTTCCAACGAGCTATCATACGCCTAAAACGAAGATCGTATGCAAAAGTTACTACCTCGGGAAGTTGATGCACCAACTTACCCAAACGGGGCCCACATGACTTTTGGCGCTTCATCTCCCAGGGTTAGGTTTTTGGATGTCTAGGACTTTTGGCATTCCCGTTTATTGTAAAAAGATCCTTCAGAGCCTCATTGTAATCATCTTCTCACGGATACGAGTAGCGGCCACATCTCTTCTCAGAGATAATCTACCAGCGCCCTAGCTAGTTTATTTCCATTCTGTCTGTAAACATATTTCAGTCATTTGTTATTAATGAAATGAAGTCTTATTTCCGCTGCATCTCTGTGTTTATGTGTATTTCTGTATTTCATTGTGTTCCTATATAAATCCGGATCAATATGGGGCTTAAACAAAAAATGTAGACTAAGTTATCACAACTTGAAAAAGGTCATGCGTGAAATTCGTCCCAGTTGTGATGAGGCCATATAGGGATTAAACAAAAAATGTAGGCTAAGTTATCACAACTTGAAAAATGTCCTATGTGAGAGAAAAAAAAACATTGGTAATATAGGAAATACTGTCAGTTCAAGGTCCAGTGTCAATGCCAACCAAGCCACATCGAATCTGCATAAGTGTCGCATGCTATTTAATCAGAATGAAATTCATCCCAGTTGCCATGAGGTCATCCTGGCCTTGAACAAGAAACATAGACTAAGTTATCACAACTTGAAAAAGGTCATACACAAGAGAAAAAAATACATTACTACGCTTCCTTCTAGAGAGAAACTGACATATCACAATATAAAAAAAATTGTTTGTGCACAACACAATAGAAACAGGTGAGGTTGCATATCTCACAATGGTCATGCAACTGTCTGAGAGGAAAAAATCACATTTCGTGGGCTAGAAGCAACACCGTGCACTATTACCAATGAAAACCAACAAACAATTTCTACCCATACTTCCCTACGGAAGAAAGATGCAAGACAGACCTACATGAAATAAATCAAAGACACTCTTTCCATTGCATGTGCAATTTGCGATCAATTGAATTTCGCAAAAAAAAAAAAGTCTTTCACGCCTGCTTTGGAAGAAAAATACCTCAGCTTGACAGTACACAATAAAACATTTTCCAGTGGCAAAATTTGTCTTCCATGCAAACGGTCGCTTGAAAATGGAAAACTGCCACAATTTGCAACCCTTGACCAAATAAGATGTACTACACCACTACCAGATGTAAGTGCACTTACGAAAATTGAAGAGAGACTTGTGTCTCTGCGAATTGCATTTGCACAAATCAGACCCTGGGGCTATAAACAACCCCATATGGGTTTAACAAGATCAATTATTAATGTGTCTGTTCAACTAGATGTTGTGCAAAAAGTCTTGTCACAATTCATTAGCGATACAATGACAATTGTTGTGGCTCTCAAAAGACCCTTGCAATACAAAAATGCATATCAGACATGCAAAGTGCGTGTGCATGTTGTTATGAAAGCATTAAAAGAATTAATTTCCAGGGCCCTGTACAATGCATATAACATTTGTATAAATGAGCACTGGAACAATGTTCTTGGAGAAGAGGATGGCAACTTTTCACAGACTCTCGGAACTGCTAGTGAATTTTATACAAGTGATGAATAAGAGAATGAAACACTTGCTGAGACATGGGTGCATGGATTCACTGATTCACAGTGCATTCATGACTTGTAAGACAAGATTGCCGAAATTGCACCCGCCGAGGGGCAACGTCCACTTGGAATATTCAAGGACAAATTCGCTGAGGAAATAAGCTTCCCAACACTCTTCTATTGACATTACAAAACGATTCAGTTACCATAAAATAGTTCGATGGGAGCTGCTACATTCAAGCGGTGACTTCTCCTGTCACATAACAAATTTGTTTTTCAAAACAATGCGCAAAATAATAGAGCAAGTGTTGTCTTGCACGTGGGTTCGAATAAGAACAGGCCAGTTACAAGGAAGAAATTTGTTGGCCAAGGATGTCAAGTACAAAGTAAACCTAGAAAAAATCCTGAAATCTGATATTGGATACATAGATTTCAAAAACATTCACATCTCTCCTGACTATTTGCAACAAAACAAGAAAACTATTTTTGCAATGATCCAACAATTGGGCCGCCAACATTTTTCATCACATTTACAAGTGCAGAGCATTACTGGGATCCATTGGTGGCTGTGGTTTCTGACTTGCATAGAAACATGAAACATAAAAAACAAATCGATACACTGGAAAATAATGACATTGACTACGTCATAAGAAAAGACCCAATGACATGTACTCACTACTATAGACATAGAATAAACGATTTGAGACAATTGATATGCCATGATGAAACGTTTTTCGGAAAAATATCGAACTATTTTTTTGTGACTGAATTCCAGAATAGGGGGAATGAACATGACCACGCATTGTTGTGGATAGAGGGTGCACTGGTCTATGGAGCTGACAACAATTCATAGATTGAGCAGTTTGTGGACAAATACATAACATGCAACATAGATCATTTGGATCTAGAACTTGCCAAAGTTCATAGACATTATCATACAAAAAGTTGTAGAAAATGAAAAAACTCACATTGCAGAAACAACTTCCCCGTGCCACCAATGAGAGAAACAAGAATCATAGAGCCAATTAGTTTAGAGGACAATGTTGTCATTGATAAATCTAAATCCTTGTTTGCATTTCTAGAACAACGAGAAATTGACGAGTTGATGAGCTTCAATGACTTCTTGACAGAGATAAATCTATTAGAAGATGAGTACATGCAAGCCATACAATGTACGCTTAAACAACTAACATTTTTCCTTAAACGAAAACTTTCCCATATCTAGAACAACAGTTTCTCCAAGGACATGCCAATTATGTGGAATGCAAATACAGATGCACAATATGTCCTCAATGCATATGCTGCGACATCGTACTATACCTTGTATATGACAAAGGTTGACAAATCTATGACAAGTTCATTCAGAAGTATACACAAAGAACATGAAAGAAGTCATATTGATGCCAGACAAATGATATGTATTCTTGGAAATACATTACTTAATCTTCAACAAATGTTTGCTCAACAAGAAGTCCACATTGTACTTTCCCTGGCCCTCAATTGTAGTTCAAGAAAATGTGTCTTTATAAACACATCTCCACTCTAGAAACACACATTTGTGATTAAACCACCATGTTTGCTAGAACAAGAGCCTGACAATTCAAAAGACATGTTATGTTGCTCTATTATTGATTATTACCTCCAACGTCCATCTCCTCTTAAGCATATCTGCTTAGCAGAATTCGTATCGTATTACAAAAAAAATGATGCGCCCATATCAAAAAGAAAAAAACCCTCTGTGATACGGTTTGTCAAATACACTATAGATTCTGACTATGAAAACTATTGTAGAGAAAAACTACTATTATACGTTCCCTTCGATGAAAACGAAGACACATTAAAACATAACTTCCCTACATGGGAAGCTGCGTATGTTGCCTTTGAGACTATAGTGCAAATCAATGAAACTAGATTTACTTACAATGTTAATCCAACATGGGGTGATCTAGAAATTGCAGTTAATGAACTAGAAAACCTTGACAATCTTGATGGGACATTCACAAACCAAAAAACAACCAGAACTCCCTGCGAGTCCTATGAATTGCAAGCAGATTTGGCTCGTCCTCAAGCAGGTGGCATTGAAAAACGTATCAATCTTGGTTTTCAAGTCACAAAACATCGTTTCCTTATTGAAAATAATGAATAGCACAGAATCGGACGTCGGTTGAATTGAGAACAACAAACAATTCTAAAGGACATTGCGCTTAAAAAATGCCTGAGCATGCACACTCCTATGCACTTGTTCCTTACAGGAGGAGCAGGAACATGCAAGATGTTCATAGCGAAATCATTGTTCCAAATGCTTATAGGAATCTATGATTCAAACAATTCCTCTGATCCTATGAAACCAAAGGGCCTAATAGTTGCATATACAGGAAAATATGCATATAATGCAGGTGGAACAACAGTCCATTTTGCATTTTTGATGCCTTTTAACAAGTCACAATTTCTTCCACTTAGCAAGGAAATGTTAGATACCTTGTCTAAGCTTTATGATGAATTGGAACTTGTCTTTATAGATGAGACATATTTGATTGGAAGTCGCTTCTTCTATTCCATTGAAAACCGACTAAGAATCATAAAACATGTGCAGACGAAATACTTTGGAAACATTGACATGATATTTTGTGGGGATACTTACCAGGCATAGTCGATCCAAGATTCTTTGATATTTGAACAACCTACGGTTAACATGCAAACAATGACACATGAATTCTGGAGGGACAATATTAAATGCTTTGAATTGCATACTACAATGCACTAGACAGATGAAACATTTATTTCAATTCTGAATAGAATGCGGACAAACATCCAAACACATGATGACTTCACATATATCAATTGGAGGTGCTTGCGACCTGCACCAACAGATCCAACCTTCCCTTACCTGTTCTACAAAAATAAGGATGTTGCAATGCATAACAGGTACATGCTATCATTCATGTCTGGCGATGATATCATCATCTATTCAATTGATATGGAAGAAGACAACCATGGAAATGTGCCACGTCATGAACATACAACCACTTTACCTTTGCAGCTTGTCCTGAAATTAGAAATGCTGGTTGAAATATATGCCTGCAACTATGATTCACAAGATGGCTTGGTCAATGGTGCAGATGGAATACTCAAAGGCTATACCAAAACAAAAAAACTTGATGTCCTCTGGATTAAGTTCCATGAATCTCATATAGGCAAGCGGCAAGCAAGCAAGTTAGCTTATCTATATAATTCAAAGACTGTAAGCGATTGGACACCTATCTTGAGAATATGAAATCCAGTATTGACATCAACAAAGACAGGTTGACTGAAGATTCAAAAACAATTTCCAATTAAACTTGCATGTGCACGTACAGTCCACAGATCGCAAGGAATAACACTTGATAGTGTTACATTTCAACCTGCTGGAATTCGAATACATGGACTTGTATACACAACACTGACCTATGTCAGAAGCATAGACTCCTTGTATTTACTAAGTCCTCTTACAAAAGATAAATTCAAAGTCAAACAGAAAGTTGATATTGAAATGCAACGCCTAAGGACTACTGCAAAATGGCATCTGCAGTATGATTACCAATTCATATAAACAAACTCATCTGTATCAATTCTCTCGCTTAACACATGCATATTACATGCACACATGGATGATATACTCAATGATTATGATACAATGCAATCTGATATTCTGTGCTTGCGGGAAACATACATGGCATTATGCATGCAAAACAAACAATTTCCAAATCATAGTTGCATATCAAGTTACATTACACATGGGGTGATGATATTGGTGAAAAAAATGTAATAATTTTGGAGCATATACATTTCGAAGAAGATGGTGCTTGGAAAAATATTTTTCCATGGAACATAAATTGCAATACTGAATATGTATGTTGCTCCCCATGCAACATTCTCTAACATACTAAATGTTATTTCCAATGCATTAGACCATTTGAATATGAACGAAACCATTGTGATTGTAGGAAACTTCAATATCGACATGCTACAAAATAATGCCAGAAAAAAAGAATTGGAAAACTACATGTGCAAATACAGTCTCTGCTTTCTTTTGAACAACACAAGCCATGTAGAAAATGCGCTTATTGACCATGTATGGTCAAATGTGCCCATTTCTCAATACACCATCTTTATATTAAACACATACTGGTTTGATCACGATACAATTGGTATTGCACTTGAATTATGAGATATACATCAAACATATTGCAATCTCATATTTCTATGTTTCAAAGCATATATGTCTAGCTTGTTGCAGAAAACCAAATTATCCAACTTCTTAGTTTTCACTGGTTTGTACACATACTGGTTTGGTCACCATACAGTTGGTATTGCACTTGAATTATGAAATATACATCAAGCATATTGCAGAATCATATTTCTATGCTTCAAAGCATATATGTCTATCTTTTTGCAGAAAATTGAGATATCCAACTTCTTAGTTTTCCCTGGTTTGTAATTGATTTTGGTCACAATTTTTTTTTACAATAGACACACACACACACACACACACACACACACACACACACACACATAATTGGATGAACAAAAAAAGAAGAAGAAAAAGGTACATTCTTCTAACACTATATGTTACTCTATTCCTTTTATTCTATTTTATTTAGTCTATGCACATACTACTTGCTTTTTTCTTTACATGTCAACTTATGTTCATGTCCGTTTTGTTTTGTGCTTTTTTTCATAGAAACAAACAGGAAAACTAGACACCGCAAAGAACTCCTAACCAGAAATGTAGAAGAATCCATGAAAAGGTGCATATTTCTACCTGTATTCCATATCCAATAGTTTTTCATTTACTTTGTCTATATTTGTTGCACTGGTTTGTAGCTCTATTTTTTTTCTCCTTGGATACCCCATATGTTCCTATACATTAACTTGTCTTGATGTCAATTCTATTTTCTGTGCTGTTATCTTGAAATAAATAATTTTTTACTCCATCGTTTTTTCATGTGTTCCTATGTAGCAACTTGTTTTCATGTCCATTGTATTCTCTATATTGCTACATTGAAACAAGAACAGAGTAGTTGGGCACAGGGTTGGAGCCTTGTGTGCCAGGTCTAAAAAAACAGAGGCGCAATGTGTCGCAACAAATACAACATGTATGCCCGAGACTAAGAGGTATGGTTACAAAATACTCTGATTTGCATACGTTGTGCATGTTCTCCAATATAGTTTTAAGAAATTAGCTATTTCATTTGTTTGACAAGTGGAGACAAAAAAATATTTTCAAAAACTATTCACTAATGTAATTTATTCTATTTGTACAAAGCGGTTGGTCGGACTCGTGATAAAATATAACATTGTATAAATTACTATAAATCTTGGTAAAATGTTATACTATTCTATAAATTACTAAATCTCATGTTGCGGTCGGTCAGACTCGTCATACATAGGTATGACTATAAATGTGAACCTGTGAGTCCGCTAACCCACGCACCGTGTCACATCTATTTTATACTATATTTCTATTTTATTTACTCTATATCATATTCCTTGTTTTTTTCTTTACATGTCAACTTATGTTCATGTCCATTTTGTTTTTGAACTTTTTTTTTAGATAAACAAACAGGAAAACTGGACACGACAAAGAACTCTCAACCATACATGTAGAAGAATCCATGCAAATGTGCGTATTTCTACCCGTGTTCCATATCCATTAGTTTTTCGTTTAGTCTGTCTGTATTTGTTGAACTGGTTTGCAACTTTGTTTTTTTTTCCTCCCTGGAGACTCCATATCTTTCTGTATATTAACTTATCTTTGTGTCAATTGTATTTTTTGTGCTGCTATCTTGAAATAAATAAATTTGTACTCCATCTTTTCTTTTCATGTGTTCCTATGTAAAAGTTTGTTTTCATGTCAATTGTATTCTCTGTATCGTGAGGCATACAGTTCTTACCTCCCTTTATTTTTCCTCTTCTATACTTATCTGTTCTCCCTTTTTTTCTTCCTCTCTATTATCCATTTTTGATTCTATACTTAGTCCCATGTCTATGCTCGCGGGTTCCCAGGATGACTGAGCGACAGATTCCATGTCCATCTATTGTTATTGGATAAATCGGTAGGTGCAGACACTAACAGATCTCCCTAGATCCACCTGGATCTAGAACAAAACAGGACAGGACACGACTCTTTCCCTAAGTTGCGGTCATTGAATCTACTACTAAGAAGAAATGAGTGACATACCTTTATATCGCTTCCTTAGGTCTCTGTTGTTCCCACTTCGCTCCGGTGCTCTTGTGAAATCAGGTCCAAGACAACAAAAACCAACCAAAGTGAAGATAGCAAAGTACATTCAATGTCAACCTATGCATATGATCAAGGAGTTATGCAATAAAATAAGAGTGATTTTATGGGAAAGGGACATGCCTCTGTATTATATTAAATGAAAGTAGAAGATACAACCGGATCGCCTTGATGTTTCAAGATTCCTTTCAGTGACCCTCGATTCCAACACACACACTTGCTCTACATTTGCATGAAGAAGATACAATACCACTTGATAGACCAAATAGAGTCTTCAAGCTTCTATCCAAGCAGATTTCCTCACACAATTCTTTCACCAATTCTTCATTCAATCTTGCTTAACCTTTTCCATGAGAAACCTTTCAATATATAGGAGAAGGAGAGATGGTTAAATGGATGAGGATGATCCCACTAAATCTGAGAAGTCAATAGGATGCCAACCATGCGAATGCCAACTCATTTTCTAGAAGATTCCCTTCTAGAACCTTCGTGACCTCTTCTCTTTTCCAATCTTTGAAATAGGTTCGCACCCTACCTATAGAGCAGACTGCGAATAGTTCGCACCCCAAGTTTGGGTTGCCTGCGAGAATGAAGGATTTTCGCACCCTGTAATATAGGCATATTGCGAACTCATCTTAAAAATGTGTATTTTGGAAGAAGACATTAGTCACTTCTCTTAGGCAAAAAGTCCTTGTGGGAGCCTGAATACATCACTTATAGAGACATCACCAGAGTGACCAAAATCATGTGTAACATCTATATCTTTACATCACGGGTCCGACCGACCGCCGTTCATTTTCATAGTTGGAGAATTTTATAGCTGCAGGTTCCTACATAGGCGCCATCGAACTCTCATGCCCCGTGTGCGCGGTATACATCTTGTGCCAGAAACTTTGATGATCTACAATTCGACCCCAGATTCGAAGCTTGCGACTTATTTTTCCCAGCATCTATTGATATTTCAAAGAATCTGTTGATATTTTTCCCAGTTCCCCATGCCCCGTGTTCGAATACACATCTTGCATCCAAAACTACGATTATTTACAATTTGACCCCAGACTCCTCGAACTCGCAAGCCTCACTCTTTATCGAACTCACAAATTGTATATCCATCTATATCTTGACATCATGAGTCTGACCGAGCGCTTTTGTTTCCTTAGACGATTTTATGGCCACGGGTTCCCGGGTTCATGTTATCAAAATCTCATTCCCTGTGTTCCGAGTATACATCTTCGATCCAAAACTTGGGTGATCTACAATTCCACCACAGACTCCCAAGTTCAAAAAAGTACCAAAGCATCTTTAATTCTCCTCCATGTCTGCCACGTTCGCCCCTTCCCAATACATATTAATTATGATTTTACTGGTGACAACTAACCACAAATGTTCGAAAATATTGGCATTAATAATCGGAAAGCTTGAGGTAATCTCCCATTAAAATGCATTTATGGGAGAATATTATGGAATCTTATTAGTTTCCTATGTCAATCTTGAATTCGAAAAAAAATGATGGTTGTTTTTTATTTTTTAAGGGGTAATCGTAGCAAGAATTCAGTATTGTGCTGGCCCACTGTCATCTACAAAGGTGTTCACATGATGCCACTCTTTAGTATTGTGCATATCATTTTTGAACCTTACATGTTTGCATATTTGAGACTCTGCTTGGATATGAAAATGTTGCTCCACCATTCCAATTTGAACATAGTTTGGATTTGGGCCATAGAGAACAGTAATAAAATAAAATAATATGAAAATTGTTTAAGTAAATATAAACAAATTATCTTCTGACTTGAACCCGCTTTTGTCAATATCTAAGTATATTACATAGATGTCAACGTTTTCCCCGCTTTTCAATAGTTTTTCGATTTCCTTGCCATCTTCGTACGCTTTCCCAATGCAAATTGATGATGCTTTTATTAGCTTTGAAAAGATTGGCATTAAAAGATGAAAAGGTCGAGGACATCTCCCATTAAAACACATTGAACCAAGATTTACCGGAGATTATATTATGATGTTACATCGTCCATTTTAAATAGAATGAGGAGCAAAGGAAGGTTTTCATCACCTTATGGTTGTAGCTCGACAACATGTTTGTGGAGATACCCTGAATATTTTCAGGCATGAGGACCAGCGTTTTTAGTGGTCCATAGCTTATGACTACTACTTGTCCACTTCTGCCCATCTCGACATCTGAAATTGTAAGGGCATATTGCATCCACGATTTTTTTTTACTTTAAGGACTTGGTCACGTGCTGCGTCGAGAACTATATTTCGAACCTGCAGATTGTCCAGATGGGCGACCATTTCCAAATCTCCCTATTGCCTAAAGTATTTTGAAAGATGTTAACACTTCCCGACCCAATGCCTACTTTGAAAGGCGAGAATTGCAAACAATTATTAAAGAAGCATGGTAATGAATTAGACCTCTTGCCGAAGTTATTACAGGACCCAACACCCACTCCCGAGGACATGGCCATACTACAGGTTAGTGCATGTAAAAACCTTTTTCAGAAAATTGCATGGCTTTTCATGAGGACATCGAGACAAGAAAGTGCAACCAACATCTCTCGGATGATTCTGTATATTTTATATTTTACGGTCAAGGAACAAACCATCTTCCATTGCCGCAAGTTGATTTCCATTCAAATCTCTTCCCAGTTATTGCAATATAGGAGGCAGAATAAATTCTTTATGCCATCTTATTTAATTTTCACCGTGCCGAATTGCTATCCATTTCCTAGACTATCTATGTGTAGGAAGTTGAACTCTGAATTTGATCCAGTAACATTCTCGCACCAGAAATTATGGAGACACGACGCTTGCCAACAATTTTATAAGGTCTTTAATTATTTTGTTTCAGTTTTTAAAGCATTGATATTTGAAAAGTATTTTCCCCGATTTTCTGGCTAACCGACAATCTTCCTGGATAGGAAGGGCACACTAGAAGAAATGGAGAACTATAATGTTATAAGGATTTTCGGGTCTAAACAAAATCCTTTCTTCCTTCCATATCACATATCTAGTACAATGTTTTTTGTTGGAATAACAAGGTAGTACATCTACTGGTTGCATTTTTTCCATGAAAAAAGGAAAAGACAATTCATCTCTCTGCCTTGGAAAGTCTGGGATTTCATGGTCAGGAACCAATTCAACATTTCTTTCACTTACACTATCCTAAATGAACTCCGTACCAGTACCAATGATTCGCACAAGAAGAATCGAAAAGACCCAGGTGAAAAAAGTGCCCAATCCACGACCACCACAACCAAGACCATAACATCTCGTAGCAGTACTCCAACGACTTACCCAAGTAACAAAGTCACACACAGTTCTTCAGGTAGAGGAGGAGATAAGAACCCTCCCTCTGGAAAAATTTAAAGTTTTCACAAGCTTCCCGCAGGCAAAAAACGGAAAACAATAGTCCAAGAACAAGAGGGACCGAGGGGAGGAATTGATATCTACGATCTTTCCCTCGAAGATATGGAACTAGAAATTGACATTGAAAAAATGTTCCCTGACGACGATCACCTAGAGAGCACTGCTCCTCACAATCCTGGGATGGAAATAATTGGCATAGATACATTGAACAAAGAAGAGTCTTTTTCATTTCAGAGCGCTGTTTTTGACAACGAATAAAAAAAATTGATTATTGAAAACATAGATGTAAAGAATAAGAAAGGTTCATCTCGTTCAAAGATCAACCTATGCAACATGCGCCCTTCCCAGATATCCAAGATGCACTGAGCAACTGGAGATGCTCTAAACAACTCTATTAGCGTCCCTAAAACAAAAAACCTCATGTTAAGACGCGAATCAAAGAATTGGAGGCAACTCTAATGCCTCTTCCACTATTTGCTACTCCTTTGGCAATGGTTGGGTCCATCACACTTGCGCCAAAGTTAAAAGGATCAACAACCCTTCTAACATCGGCCCGAGGCTATGTGGAAAAGAATATAAACAGAATAATGGAATTAATAACAAAATCTTGGGACATGTCAAAGAATATGGTCTCTTTTGGAACAAGAGTGCATGCTTTTCATGAGTATTTGCAAGCAGATATCAAGAACGAGAAATGTTTTTATCTCGATGCAATTTTACCATTTGGTGATAAAGTTACCTGTATGACGAAATTCAGAAGAAGACAAGAGGATCTCCCTTCCCTGGATCAAATAGACTAGCTAAACACATGCTGGAAAGAAAAGGTAAAGAACCTGATTGGTATTTTTCAAGAATGTAGCCAGACCATATCTAAAAGAGACAAACTATTCAAGAAGCTAACTGAGATAGATATAGCTGCCAACACCAATGAAGTCTAGGACCCGAAATTGATATTAAACTCTTTGTTTTTAACCAAGAACACATTTGATGATCAAGTTCATATCTATAAAAGACTGTCATTTGAAAATTTCTATGGCATTCTTGAATATGGTGAAGATGACGTGAAATCTTGGCTAGTCGGTTATGCAATTAGAAACAAAGATATTCAAGAAACATTGCACAACTTGTCTATTGATCTAAGAGACTTGGAAAGTGAATTCTTCAATATAAAAATCCAGCATGAAATGAATGTGGCGCCCATGAGGAGCTACATCGAAGAATGGTTGAAAAAGGATGTCGACCATATTACCAATGAAGGTCAAAGCTGTAATGTCCCCACTTTGGGACATTATCACAGGGCATAGATTTATGATGACCAGAGTAGCCAGATGGGTGCTAGAGCGAGTACAGGGGTATTTGAGAGGCATTGTGGGGTCCATATTGCATTGATGATCATATTCCATCATTATGAGCCATTCCTCACAGGTTGGCTTTGGTTTCGTTGCATTCCGACGATTTCCATGATTTTGACTATTTTGAGCTATAAGTCAATGGAATTCACTGAAGAGGTCATTTTG
>ML818886.1:20830-37427 GCA_009831015.1 Picea engelmannii
TCTTCTCATTCATTCATGTATGTTTATCTTTTGATTTCTGGCTTCTAGCTAGTAAGCCCAACATTGGGGGTTTTGAGGGTTTTGACTTAACAAACCCTAGAGGACGATTCGGTGGTGAAAGATTCCACCTAGCTTGTCCCAAGATTGGTCTCGGAGCTGCAATACGCTCCCACACCATTCTAGTTCCAGATTTACTCAGTTGCAGGAGGATTCCACATCAGTTGCTTGTGCATGTAGAGAGAGGGCGCACCAGTTGGGTTTCCAGCAAGGGGGGCGCACCATTCATTGAGGAGGGATTCGTCCTAGCTGAGGAGAAGGGATTCCGGGAATTCCAGGTAGTGGGTTTCCTTTGCAAGTGTCTTGGCATCATTCTTGGTGGTTTTCCGGAGTCTTTCAGTGGAGGATCGATTTGTATTGAGAGTGGGACGTTTTCCCAAGAGGAGGGCACACCATTATTTGGAGGGTAGCTAGATCTAAGGATCTAGCCGGTATTTGAGGATTTGAGCACTTGGGTTCTCATTGAAGCGTCCTGATCTATCATTGTGGAGATTTTCGGAGCATTTGGAGGCCTCTTTCATCAGGGCCGAATTATCTAGGGTTTCAGTCATCCAGTGGGGTGCACCATTCAGTGGGGGATTTCAGATCTATAGAGATTGAGAGGGATCTTGGAGATTCGGTCACCTGAGTTGTTCTTACCATCACCCGATCTATCAGTTGGCATATTTATTAGGGTGATTGGACACTTTTGGCAGCAGGGCCGAGTTATTGAGGATTTCAACCTTCTATTGGAGCGTGGCATTCTTCAGCTGGAGAGTTTGGCATTCAGATCTGCTTGTATTGATCTTCATTTCTCATTCATCCTTCGGAGGCATCTTTTGTATTAGCGGGAGCATTTTGTAGCAGTTCTTATCTATTGTCTAGCTTCTTGGCCATCTGTTGAGCATTCCAGATCGACATCTTCATTGCAGCGGGTTTCTCTATTTTATGAATAAAGAAGAATTGAGATGTTTTGGCTTGTCTATCGTATTGAATATGGTTGAGGTATGTTCCATGGTTATCTCTTTCTATTATTTGCTGCATACACACATATAAACACATCTAAAAGGTAGATCAACAAAGTGTTTGACGAAATACCTCACTTAGAAAAAGTTTTGAAAAGACACCAAAATAGTGATGATCCTTGCATAATGGCTTGGGATCATTAAAAAGCTGAGGAAAGCCATAAAAGGGCATCAATGAACAAATGACAAGGCACGTGTCACCATCATAGTATGTTGATACTGTTTACATTCTTCTATCTTCATCCACTTATTCTAACAAAGCTTTAACCCAGATCTTACAAGTTTCTCTTTCTTCTTGCCAGGTTTTGTTGTTTTCCATCGTCGAATTTATTCTTTCTAAGAACTTCATTCTTGTACATCTTTGCTTTGTATTCCACGATAGTCCCAATCAGATTCATTTTGGCAAACACATTTTTTATTTCATAGAATGTGTACTGAATTATAGTTTTTTTGCAAATTCGAACAAATGTTTTTTTGGGAAATATTCTCAAATGTATTTTGTGACCCAGTTTATCTGAATATAAATATTTGGGGTTGTTTTATGTTGATATTCAATGCTTGGTGTTGTTATTTGAAATTTGTATTTCTTCACAAAATTAACTCATTTCTCTATACATGTTCCTGTTCTATATTGTGCATATATTGCAACTTCCTATATTTCAGAATATTCTTTGATATACAAAATGTAAAGTCGTATATTTGTTTCTCTATTCCTTGTAGGTTTGAGCAAAAAATTTCGAGCCCAAAACACCATTCAAATTCGAACATGGTTTACATTTGGACCACAAATAATCTAATAAGATACATTAATATGGATACATTTTAAATAAACATAAAAACAATCCCTTTAAATTTGAACCTGACTTTCTCGGGCTCCTGGATTGTCTACGGGTTGATCGGTTAGCAGACTGTCAAATCCTCATTTCCGTCTATATCTTCACATCAGGAACCCGACCGACGACCATCCCCTTCAAGACTTGGCCAAATATCTCACCGCGGCGTCCCAACTTAGTGCTATCACATTCTTATCCCGCGTGTTCCATTATATACATCTTGCACCCAACACATCCTTCATATACATTTTGCACCCAACAATTCCGTTATAAAAGATAAAGTATAAAAGACAGAAAAGAAGGGTTAATATATTCACATCTGTGATAGATATCCCATTTACTCGCAATATCTTTTCTGCATGTTTCTGGAGAAGTTATGTACTTATTGCATATACTTGGAAATAAGTGCGAAGGTGGTGGGCACATAAATACCCATGGAAAGCGGTTGGACAGTCTTCAAAATAGGGTGGCAAGGGTTATTGAGGAGACGTAAGGCCCCGACTGTCAAATTGTATATATCAAAACATTTCAGTTCAAAATGTGTAACACAGAGAGGGTGTTCCTGCCATCCTCGATTCAAATTCATTCTGCTTTCACTAGTGACAACTTAGTGCACAACTTTTCTTATTAGCATTAACAAGCAAATAACGTATTCAACAACGATTTACAGGAGCCCGACCGACCCCTGGGTTGGGGATTGGTGCTATATCATCACATCATGAGCCCGACTGACCACAGTTCCTTTCAACACTTGGCCAATTATCTCTCCGCAGGGTCACAACTTAGCGCTATCAAATTTTTATGCCCCATGTTTCGTGATATATGTATTCAACAACTATTTATGGGAGTTCGACCAACCCCTAGGTTGGCGCTATTATAAATCTTTCACCCAAAAATTCCGTCAGCTACAAGTGCGTGATATACATCTTGCACTCAAAACTTCCGTACTCTAGAATTCGTCGCGACTTAGTGCTATCGATTTCTTATGCCCCCTGTTCCGTGATATACCTTCTGCACACAACACTTTCGTGATATAAATTTTGCACCAAACACTTGCGTCATTTACAATTCGACCCCGGTTATAGAGCCCACCTACCTGGGAATGCGTGATCTGAAAAGTGGCTAGGCATCGAATGGCTAGCGGTTGATCAGAGTCACGATATAAAATCCCAAAACACCATTCAAATTTGAACATGGTATACATTTGGATAAAAAATAATCTAATAAGATACATTAAAATGGATACATTTTAAATAAACATAAACAAAATCCCTTTAAACTTGAACCTGACTTTCTCGGGCTCTTGGATTGTTTGCGGGTTGATCGATTAGCAAACTGTCAAATCCTCATTTCCATCTATATCTTCACATTAGGAACCTGACCGACAACCATCCCTTTCAACACTTGGCCAAATATCTCACCGCGACGTCCCAACTTAGCGCTATCACATTCTTATCCTACGTGTTCCATTATATACATCTTACACCCAATACTTCAGTCATATACATTTTGCACCCAACAATTCCGTGATAAAAGATAAAGTATAGAAGACAAAAAATAGGGGTTAATATATTCACATATGTGAGATATCCCATTTGCTCGCAAGATCTTTTCTGCATGTTTATGGAGAAGTTATATACTTATTGCATATACTTGGAAAGAAGTGCGAAGGTGGCGGGCACATAAATACACGTGGAAAGCGGTCGGACGAGCTTCAAAATAGGGTGGAAAGGGTTCCCGAGGAGACGTAATGTACCGACTGTCAAATTGTATAGATCGGAACATTTCAGTGCAAAATGTGTAACATGAAGAGGGTGTTCCTGCCATCCTCAATTCAAATTCATTTTGCTTTCACTAGTGACAACTTAGTGCACAACTTTGCTTATTGGCATTAACAAGCAAATAACGTATTCAACAACGATTTACGGGAGCCCGAATGACCCCTGGGTTGGGGATTGGTCCTATATCATCACATCATGAGCCTGACCGACCATAGTTACTTTTAACACTTAGCCAATTATCTCTCCACGGGGTCCCGACTTAGCGCTATCGAATTTTTATGCCCCCTGTTATGTGATATACGTATTCAACAATGATTTACGGGAGTTCGACTGACCCCTGGGTTGGTGCTATAATAAATCTTGCACCCAAAACTTCTATCATCTACAAGTGCGTGATATACATATTGCACCCAAAACTTCCATACTCTACAATTCATCGCGACTTAGCGCTATCGATTTCGTATGCCCCCTGTTCCGTGATATACATGTTGCACACAACACTTCTGTGATATAAATTTTGTACCAAACACTTGTGTCATTTACAAGTCGACCTCGGTTATAGAGCCTGCCTACCCGAGAATCCACGATTTGAAAAGTGGCTAGGCATCGAATGGCTAGCGGTCAGTAAGAGTCACGATATAAAAGCACGAGCGCAAATGTGAACCGGTGCGTCCGCCAACGCGCATTGGGACATTTAAAAAAAAACCGTCTAAGTAATGAGAAAGAGAGAGTAGAGTGGAAAAACAAACGGGAATTTGGTTGAGTATAGAAGAGGGAAAAGAAGGTCCAATATATTCAAATCTGCAATAGATAATCCATTTCCTAGCAAGATCTTTTCTGTATGTTTCAACTGCGAAAAGCGATCAGACGGGCTTCAAAATAGGGTGACAAGGGTTCCCAAGGAGACGTAAGGCCCCTCCTGTCAAATTGTATATATTAGAACATTTCAATGCAAATTGTGTAACATGAAGAGGGTATTCATGCCATCTTCAATTCAAATTCATTCTGCTTTTAGTGGTGACAACTCAGTGCACAGGTTCACTTATTGGCATTAACAAGCAAAAAACGTATTGAACAATGATTTACGGGAGCCCAACCGACCCCCGGGTTGGTGCTATTATAGATCTTGCACCCAAAACTTGCGTCATCTACAATACCTCCATATACATCTTGCACCCAAAACTTCTGTGGTCTACAATTCGTCCACATATTGGAACCTAGTTTGTATTTCGACCACAAATAATCTATTAAGATACATTAATATAAATACAATTTAAATAAATATATTTAAACTTGAACCTAACTTTTTTCGAACTCGTTGATTGGTCCTATATCATCACATCATGAGCCCGATCGACCGCAGTTCCTTTCAACACTTAGCCAATTATCTCTCCGTGGGGTCGCGACTTAGCACTATCGAATTTTTATGCTCCCTATTCCGTGATATAAATATTCAACATTGATTTACGTGAGTCCAACCGACCCACGGGTTGGCACTATTATAAATATTGCACCCAAAACTTCCCTCATCTACAAGTGTGCGATATACATCTTGCACCCAAAACTTCCATACTCTACAATTCGTCGCGACTTAACGCTATCAATTTCTTATGCCCCCTGTTCCGTGATATACTTGTTGCACACAACACTTCCATGATATAAATTTTGCACCAAACACTTGTGTCATTTACAATTCGACCCTAGTTATAGAGCCTGCCTATCTGAGAATCTACGATCTGAAAAGTGGCTAGGCATCGAATGGCTAGCAGTCGGTCGGAGTTACGATATAAAAGCACGAGTGAAAATGTCAACCAATGCGTATCCCAATGCACGCATTGGGACATTTTCAAAAAAATGGCTAAGTAACGAGAAAGAGAGAGTAGAGGGGAAAAACAAACAGGAATTTGGTTGAGTATAGAGGAGGGAAAAGAAGGTCCAATATATTCAAATTTGCAATAGATATTCCATTTCCTAGCAAGATCTTTTCTGTATGTTTTTGGAGGAGTTGTATACATGTTGCATATACTTGGAGAGAAGCCTGAAGGTAGCAGGCATAGGAAACAACAACTAGAAATTGGAAATTTCCTGAACCCGCGAACTCGATGATCGGTGAAAGAGATGTCAAGAAATGGTCAACGGTCGTACGTGCTTCAAAATAGAGTGACAAGGGTTCCCGAGGAGACGTAAGGCCTCGCCTGTCAAATTGTATATATCGGAACATTTCAATGCAAAATGTGTAACATGAAAAGGGTATTCATGCCATCCTCAATTCAAATTCATTCCACTTTTACTCGTGACAACTCAGTGCACAGGTTCATTTATTGGCATTAACAACCAAAAACCATATTCAATAACTATTTACGGGAGCCCGACCGACCCTCGGGTTGGTGATATTATAGATCTTGCACCCAAAACTTGCATCATCTACAGTTTCGCCATATACATCTAGCACCCAAAACTTTCGTGGTCTACAATTCATCCACATATTGGAACATGGTTTACATTTGAACCACAAATTATCTATTAAGATACATTAATATAAATACAATTTAAATAAATATCTTTAAACTTGAACCTGACTTTTTTTGAACTCGTCAATTGGTCCTATATCGTCACATCATGAGCTCGACCGACCGCAATTCCTTTCAACACTTAGCCAATTATCTCTCCGCGGGGTAGCGCCTTAGCACTACTGAAATTTTATGCCCCATGTTTTGTGATAGGCGGGTTGGTTCGCTTATTGGCATTTATAAACAAAAAATGCATTCAATAGCCATTTACGAGAGTCCGACCGACCCTCGGGTTGGCGCTATTATAAATCTTGCACCCAAAATTTCTGTACTCTACAATTCATCGCGACTTAGTGCTATCCATTTCTTATGCCCTCCTGTTCCATGATATACATGTTGCACGCAACACTTTTGTGACATACATTTTTCACTAAACACTTCTGTCATTTACAATTCGACCCTGGTTCACAAAACTTTCAAACCATTTATCACTCTCTTCAATCCTTGCTACATTTTCACTCTTTCCAATGCACATTCATTATACTTTTACTATTGACTTTTACTATCGACAACTCAACATACAAGTTCGCTCATTGGCATTAATAAGCAATATACGGGAGTCCGACCCACTGCCGTTGCTTTTCATACCTAGTTGCCGGGTTGCCGTAACCGAGCTTTCCTTCCCCCTTTTATGTGATATACATCTTGCACCGAAAAATTTGGTGATCTACAATTCCATAGTTTGCCAACTTTATAGCAACCCATCTCCGGGTTGGCGCTATTATAGATCTTGCACCCAGAACATCCACCATCTACAATTCACATAGATTATGCTTTACTAGCAACAACTCAACTCACGTGTTCGAAAGAGATTGGCACTGATTTGCTTACTCACAACTCGCCATACAAGTTTTCTTAACAATATTACTCCACTCTCCCCATTTTCCAAAATTTACCTTGTAAGCTACTTGGCAGGGACTATGCTACCACGCATAACTTGTTCAGAAGGGAAATGACTTGATAAAGCATGAATATAATACAAAATGTTAAGAGTCCATGAGTATAATATTCTATTAAAGGATTAGTTATTATGTAAGGAAGAGAATGAGGGGATGGGAATTTATGACACATGGCAAAGTTTTCATGGAAGGTTTCCTTTTAAGCTGAACATTAACTGTAAATAGTAAAATGAAATGCTTCTTCTTATACTTCTCCTTAATCAATTTTTCCTTCCAACATATTTTCCTCCTATACCATCTTTACATTCCTCTTACTCCATGGTCCTATGTTGTATTTCAATTTATGCAATTATGATCCTTAACATGCTCCATATATAAATTTAATTCACGAGAAGTGCATAGATTAAATTGATAAATATGGTCCTATGTTGTATTTCAATTTATGCAATCATAATCCTTAACATGCCCCATATATAAATTTTATTCATGAGAATTGCATAGATTAAATTGATAAATACATGTTATGGTCCTATGTTGTATTTCAATTTATGCAATCATGATCCTTAACATGCCCCTTATATAAATTTTGTTCATGAGAATTGCATGGATTAAATTGATAATTACATGTTATAATTAGTTCTACCATTTATGTAGAGGATGGATGGCATACAATGGAAGTAACATATTTACTACAATAAAAGGTGTAGATCCAAATATTTGTAGTTTAAGATATAATTTACTTGAGATGTGGATATTAGGGAGGACTTTAAATGTCTTGAGTTCTAACGTCCAAAGAGGAAACTAACTTTGATTTGGTAGTTGTCAGTAGGTGGTACTTGATACTATTGCTTAGAATGGCCTTGTGTGGATAGATTGAGTCATGGTTTTTCTCCTTCAATTTGGTTGGATCTAGCAAGGTTCTTTTGGTTAACTTAGTCTTTTTCCTTGATATGTCATTTATGTGTGTTGAGCCAAATTTGAGCACTTAGGCAAAAGCCTTGTACAATTAGATTTAGGGTTTAATTTCGACATGTAACTGATTTTTAAAGGTAAACATATCTTCTAATGTCGAAGTCCTTATTTTTTTTTGTCTACACATCCAATGGAAATATCAAAATTTCAACAATTAAGGTTTACATTGTTTTTTTAAATGAAACTTAAGATATTTTTTATATATAAGGTGGTCGCATTGTAGTGAATCAACATAATCAATTTTTTTACAAAATTTGGTTCATTTCTAAGAGAGTCTTCAACTACTATTCTACTAACAAACATACTAAATTCTTGATTATACATGCACGTAGTCAAGCGGTAAAATACTTTAATATTTTATCCAAGCAAAAAAACACATTTGAAATACATGTATCAAAGGGCTTATTCATTGTCTTGTGATTCCTATGCTTCATCTTGACCTGAGTCATTTTCTTCCACTTTCATAGGTTCCACATCCTGTCCTCCTTGTTCTTCACCAAAATTTTCAATGTGAGATATTCATGTAGCTTGGTTGTTTGAATCAGAATGAGATTGTTGTGGCATCACCATTGCTTTTAATTGTTGACATTCCCGTTCCAAATTGTCAATACATTGAAGGAGTGTTGTAAGCATTTGTTCAAGTGCACTTGTCCTATGTTGTTTCAGTTCTAATTTTTCCATGCCCTAAAGGAGTGCTGCTACAATTTTTTCAATTACACTAACCTTGGCCATAACTTGCTTGAAATTCATGTTGTTGCCTTCAACCATTTTTTCATGTCTGCACAAAATGTGCTTGATATCACTATAGGAGGGGTCCATAATAAGATGGGGTGGACACCCATGATTTTTAATTTTGTCACAACAAAGATCCCATAATTCAAAACCCCAAAGAGGGAAAATAGAGAACCACCACTTGCCAATAATAGACCCGCCAAAAGGTGTTTTGTTGAGAAAAAATCATGACATACAAAAGCTTCACACATACTATTAATTGACTTATACCAAGAGAATTTTAACTCACCCTTCCCGCACCCATAACCATACGCTTTCCCAAAATTAGTAAAAACATCAGGAATGAAGGGGGATTCAGTTTTGAAACTCAGTAGGACAACGCATGCACTACCTTGTATGATAGAAAAAATAGAGAGGAAAATATATCTTTCAATATCAACAGGTTTGACGTAAATATTGGTGTCAATGTTTTTCTTGTATAGCACCCATAATCCATTACCTTGAAGAAGAGTACATTTGATACCTTCCCATAATAAGTCCAGAGTGCTTTGGTTCAGAGTGAAAATGGAAACCAGAGAAGGACAAACAGAGAAATTACCCACAAGAGTAAAAAATGAAAGCTTGATGACAGGGATATACCTAGGACAAATAAACACATTGCATGAACTGTTATTTGGGCTATACTACAAGCTCACTAAGACATCCTTCCACAACCCATAAGCATTGTCATTTCCAAAAGCAATAAGGACAATGAGGGTTTCCAAAACAAAAACCCCAACACCCAACTCGAGTGCACTTCCTCTTCCAAAATTAGTGAGAATGACAAGGGGACTAGAAATTAAGACTTTAACTCTCAATAAACTAAGGGTCTACAAATGAGAGTGCTCAAGAAAAGAGTACAAAAAATTGGGAACCAAATTATTCTTGTGCTGCAAATTTATTTCATTTGGAAAGGGACCTCCATCCCAATTTTCTTCAGTATGAATTCTCCTTCCATAGATAATCTAGGTGGATATTGATGGCCACCCACCTATTCCACGGGCTCAGAAAATAGTTTTCCACCTTGGCAATTTTTCGGGTTCCAAATTCCGGGGTTGTTTTGAGGACCTAAAGGACATTTTTTGGGGATTTGGGGCCCAGGTGACTGCCGAAGGAACTTATCTGGGCTAGTCGAAAATATTTCTTCTCGGTTAGACCTTTCCAACGGTGTATCGAGCACCCCAAACAAATATCGTATGCAAAAGTTACGCCCCCAGGAAGTTGACATATCAATTACCCCCATCGGGGCTCGCAAACCTTTTGGCTTTTCATCTTCCGAGGTTAGGCTTTGGATTTTAATTATGTTAAAAAGGCCTTTGGAGCCTCATTGTAATGACCATCTTCTTACGAATGTGAGTAGCTGTCACATATTTTCTTAGAGATAAGCTGCCACTATTCTAGTGAGTCTTTCACTCCGTATTTTTATAGTGTTGTACATTTATTTCATTAATAGAAATCATGTATTACTGTATTTCTCTGTTTCTAGCAATATTTATGTGTATTTCATTGTAATATCTCTACTTTCATTTTGTTCTAAAAAATAATCCAGATCAGTGGTATTAGAGAAGGCTGCTCTTGATTTTTTTTCTGTGCATGTCCTCGACGAGGTCTGAGTATAGCAAGTTGGGTCTCAATCTTGTCTCTCTTGAGGAATATTTCTCTCGCACACCCAAGAAACCCTCCATGGAAGAAGAAAATAAAAACGAAAGAGAAAACGATTCTATCAATCTGTTGCTTGAGTAATCTCTCATGCGACAGAGGGACAAAATGATGGAGAACTTTGCTCACATCCTTCAATGCATGCTGATAACAACATGCACGTATTCATAAAGCGACCACTTTGGAAGAACCTCACCTTCCAAGGTACAAGTTAATTTTGATATTCGCATATTTGAAGGACAGATAGATGCATATGCCCTAGAAAAATGGTTAAATCTGCTAGAAGGTTATTTCTCTGTTCATAATTTCTACAACTGGGAAAATATCACCTTCGCACTCCTTAAGGCTCTTCCCCATGTCAAACATTGGTGGGAAACTTACTGGGAGCAAAGTTACATAGAGGAGTTTGAAATATATGGGGCCGAGATCACTTGGGAGTTTTTTGTGGATGTCGTAAATGAACAATATTACCTTGTTGGAAACTATGAGGACCAATATATGAGATGGACCATACTGCGACAAGAAAGGGGCCAAGAAGTTCCATAGTTCACCAATACCTTCCATACCTTATGAACTAAGCTGGGTATCAAGGACTCCGAACGACATTTGGTCCTAAAATACCGCGGGGCTCTACACAGATACATCCAAACTGAAATGGATTTTTTGGACATCTCATCACTCGGTTCTGCTTATTGATATATTGTTAAAATCGAGCAGAAGTTTAAGCACCATAACAAACGAGAGTTGGGGTATGCAAATTCACAACAACCAAAGTATGATAAATATGTCCCTAACAAAAAACCTCCCAAAAACCAGTCCAAGCCATAGGAAAATAAGGGTCACAGGAAGACGAAGAAGGACACTGGAAAATGGTGCAATTTCCACGAAAGCCCCTGGCACAACATCGATGAATGTCACTCAAAACCGTCATTGGTAGCTGAGATCAAAGACAAGGAGCCGAACCCTGATTCAAAATCTGATTTTGAAAATACTGGTAAAAGACAGATCATCAATGCAGACACCACTGCTATTGTCGCAATCACAACAATTCAACCAAAAGAACCAACAGATCCTGAATAGGGGGAGTGCCTTTTTTATTCACAGATGTGGGTGAAGGGGACCCCACTGCATTTTACTGTTGATAGCGGAAGCCAGAAGAACCTCAGCTCAACAGAGGTTGTCAAACAATTGGGATTGTCGACAACACCACACCTGCAACCATACAACATCGGGTGGCTTCACTAGGGATGAGATCTCTGTGTCATCCAATAGTGTCGATTGTCATACGACATCCAACCCTTCGGATGTGGTATTATGTGATGTTTCCCCGCTGGATGTATGTGATGTTCTCTTGGGCCAACCATATATGTGGACATGCCATGCTGTTTATGAGTCTCAACCCTGCAATGTCATTGTTTCTCTGGGGGTTCATCTCTACATAATACCAGAGGTAATTCCAACTACTATCCCACCTAAACAGTGCCGCAAGGTATTTTCTCATACTACAAAATTCAACTCCTTCATATTCTGTTCAAAAGGTGAACAAAAGGATACTACAACCACTACAACCTCGCCCCAAGCACATTCTATCCAACAAAAGTGGGTCGAAAAGACTGCAGCAAAGTGAAAAGACTCTTTCTGCACACATACCTCTCATGTAGCCAAACTGGTTGAACAAATTCAACTCCACCAGTAATAGGTTTGTGACAACCTTCCACAAACCAAGCAACACGACGTCTCCAGCAAGGCAAGCAACTCACCAAGATTTAGATTCATCAAACACTTTCATCTCTCCCCCGATAACTCAAAGAAATGGATACCATTGCTTCCTAAGGAGGGAGGATTAATTTAGGTGGATATCGGTGGCCACCCACCTATTCCATGGGCTTGAAAAACAATTTTCCATCTTGGCAATGTTTCGGGTTCCAAACTTCTGGGGCCGTTTTGAGGCCCTAAACGACGTTTTTTTGGATATTTTAACCTCGGGCTAGTAAAAAATCATTCTTCTCGGTTAGACCTTTCCAACTGTGTATCGAGCACCCCAAACAGAGATAGTATGCAAAAGTTATGCCCCCGGGAAGTTGACGTATCAACTACCCCCATCAGGGCCCACAAACCTTTTGGATTTTCATCTTTCGGGGTTAAGGTTCTGGATTTTAATTATGTTAAAAAGGCCTTTGTAGCCTCATTGTAACGATCATCTTCTTACGAATGTGAGTAGCCATCACATCTCTTCTCAGAGATAACCTGCCACCATTCTAACGAGTCTTTCACTCTGTATTTTTACAGTTCTGTACATTTCTTTCATTAATAGAAATAATGTATTACTGTATTTCTCTATTTTTGGAAAAATTTATGTGTATTTCATTGTAATATCTCTACTTTCATTTCGTTCTAAAAAATAATCCGAATCAATAGATACCACCAATGAATTTTATGAAAACCATCTCTCTCTTGCTTGGAAAAATGTTTTCGCATAGGTAGGAGTGAATGCCCCTCTCAAACCTATGTCCTCCAAAATGTGCGAGCCTTGGCACATTTATTCCAAATCTCTACTAGTTGTCATAGCTATTGAATGCACTCTCCATGGGTTTTTAAGGAATAGGGAGATTCATTTTTCCTCTATTTATTATAATCTCACCTATGCCTAAGTCATATCCCTCCTTGGCCCATTTTTCCGCCTCAGAGTTTAATTCACACTTGATATGGAACGAGGAGCACTCATCAAAATTTTTGAGAAGAGAAAGAGACCGAGACCGAGACATCACACCAGTGTAGACATTGCCCCCAACGAGACTTTCCTTGACGATTTCCCTTATCACCATCATGGAGTCTCCACATATTGTTAGCTTTCGTATTCCCATAGGTTGATCCAATCTAATGCCTTCATAAAGGGAATATGCCTCCAATTCATTATTTGACATCATTCCTAATCCCTAAGAATAACTAATGACTATATATCCTCTGGGATTACAAATTATCCTCCTCACACCTGTTGCTCTTGTAAGATTTACATTGTTACTATGACATCACTTAGGGATTTATACAAAATCTTAAACACTGAATAAAGTTGAAATTTAGATGTAACTTTTAAATGTCAAAATTTTGACATTTATGTGGGTTTGAGATTTTGTAAAAAAAGACAATTCTAATGAACTATCTATGATTAATTTGCCTTGAGATTATTTTTTCATAGTAATGTTAAAAAATTGACAATTTTATGAAGGAAAAAAAAAACAAATGATGTCGTAAATTTATGAGACTTAGTCCTTAAGTATGAATTTTAATTGTAATTTTACACTTTGCACTTTATTTTTTTCCATTGCATTTTAAATAATTCTTAGGCGACTTAGTCAAACTCAATCACTCTGCGTTCTTTGTAAACTTCTGAAATTTTGAATTTATATGGGTTTTAGGTTGTATGTAAAAAACAATGAGTCCATTAAATTATCAATGATGAATTTAGCTTAGGATTATTTTTTACAATAATGTTAGATTTTTGACATTTTTCTAGAAAAATAAAAATAAATTAACGTCATAAATTGATGGGTCTTAGTCCCTAAGTTCTTAGTAAACATAGACAATGTATTTTAATTGTCATTTACACTTTACACCGTATATTTCTCCTATCTTATTGTAAACAATTCTTAGGTGGGTTACTGAAACTTGATCACTCTCCTCTCATACTTGATCTTTCATGCTTTTCTGGTTTGTGAATATATTTCTTTCATTATTAATTGCATGCTCATAGCAATTTGTATGAGAGGAAACATTTATGAACTTAAATTATAAATTTGAAAAGTTAGATAATTTATCAATCCAACCCAAAAACCATCCACCCCAAAAAGTATGAAGTAAAATTTTCATTTGAATTTTTTTTTTCTTGAATTTATTATTTACAAAGTCCCTATAGTTCTTTTCTTTAAATGATTTTGTTTTTTTATAATGTGGAAGTTGCATGTTTTGAAATAGATAATGTCAATTAGAGGCAATGCTAATGATAGTATTGATAATGTCGAGGAAGTACTCAATAAGGTTATAGCTTTGATTGGTGATGGGAGTTTTGAGAACTCTAAATATTATTACACAAAAAAATCACCTCATGCCAACTATGACAATGTTTTTGATCCAAATTATTTTTGGCACGAAATGAGATTGGAGATATATTAAAGAAATGCACAGAGATATCACAGATATTCAATAATATAACAAAAATGTATCAGAGATGCAACCATAAACACATATATACTGTAATACACAATTTCTATTAATGAGAGAAATGTACAGAGACTGTAAAAATATAGAGTGAAAGACTCGCTAGAATGGTGGCAGCTTATCTCTGAGAAGAGATGTGACGGCTACTCGCATTCTCAAGAAGATGATTACAATGAGGCTCCAAAGGAATTTTTGAAATAAACATGAATGCCAAGAACCCTAGACATCCAAAAACCTAACCCTATGAGATGAAGCGCCAAAAGTCATGTGGGACCCGTTTGGGTAAGTTAGTACATCAACTTCCCAGGGTCGTAACTTTTGCATACGATCTCCGTTTTAGGCATATGATAGTTTGTTGGAAAGGTATTGTCAAGGAGATTCATTTTGGTGGCTCAATAATGCCTTTGGATCTCAGTGAGAGACTCAATATCGAAAAACCTTCATTTAGGCCCTCAAAATGGCCCCAAAAGTCAAAACCTGCTAAAAATAGTAAATTGCCAGAAAACTGTTTTGAGCCAGTCGAAAAAGGTGGGTGGCCACCGATATCCACTTGGATTAATCCTCCCTCCTTAGGAAGCAATGGTATCCATTGCGTTGAGTTCCCAGGGGAGAGGGAAAAGCGTTTACTGGATTTGCATCTTGGTGAGCTGCTTGTATTGCTAGAGACATCGCGCTGCTCAGTTTGTGGAAGTTTGTCAAGAACCTGTTGAGGCTGAGGCTGTTCAAAAAGTCGAGATACATGAGAGGACGGTGTACAGAGGGAATCTTTGCACTTTACTACAACCTTATCGACTTGCTTCTGTTGGATAGCAGGTGCTTGGGGTGAGGCCGTAGTGGTTGCAATGTCCTTCTGTTCTCCTTTTGAACAGATTGTGAAGAAGCTAAATTTTGCAGTATGAGATATTGCCTTGCGACACTTGTTAGGTGGAACAATAGTCAGAACTACCTCTGGTATTCTATAGAGATGACCCCCCAAATTAACAATGACACTATGGGGTCGAGACTCATAAACAACATGGTGCTTACACATATATGGCTAGCTCAAGAGAGCATCACAGACATCCAGTGGGGCAACATCACATAATACCTCGTCCTTGAAGGGCTGGATGTCATATGACAATCGACATTGCTGGCTGACACGAAGATCTCATCCTTGACGATGTTGATTAAGGTTGGTTGTCATTGATGTCAACCCTTGAAGAAAGACCCGTAGCACAAAGGTTTGGGTAATGGACACAATATTGTTTGATGTAGATATGACTCATTATTGTTTTGTCATTGTTCATAAGAAGTAAATATGGATGAACTCCAAAGTGGTCCCCTTGTGGTGAAAGCCCTCATGGGAAGATGCTTTGTGGAGTAAGAGAACCCATGCTTAATTGTGGAATAATGAGATGAAGGAAAGTGATTTTGTCAGAGAAAATATCCTAGATGGATAGTGCTTGTCATTTCATTTCCGGTGGTATGTGGAACCTCACATAATTCCTCACGGTTAGAGAGTTATGGCCATGAGAAGTTGGAGACCCTAGGTTTGGGTAATGGACCCAAGTTTGTTTGATGGGTAATGGTATGAGTTATGATATATTTTTAGATAATACTATTCTATATGGATAGTACATGTCATACCATTTCTGTTGGTATGTAGAACGTCACATAACTCCTCACGGTTTGAGAGTTATGGCCTTATGAAGTTGTGTAGTAACCCGATTTAAATTAACGTTATATTTCTAACTAATTACTTAATTTCTAATTTCTATGAGCTCTACAAGAAGTAAACTTTTCATAATTTACAATTTATCTCAACACTTACGCTGTATTCGGCAGTAAGTAATAATC
>ML818886.1:53332-69380 GCA_009831015.1 Picea engelmannii
ATGGTACAGGTTGATTACAGGTTGAGGTACAGGTTGATGCATGGTTCAGATTTATTGGTACAAGTTTACAACAGTATATCTCACAGTGATAGTGTGACAGTGGTTCCATCATTCTACTTCTACTTCAGGGTGGCAGGACGGGGCAGGGATAGGTGGTTGTAGCCACCTTCCGGTTGTAGCCGGAGAACATTGGGGGTTGTAGCCTCCTTCTGGTTGTAGCTAGAGAATTGGGGAGTTGGAGCTTCCCTCAGGTTGTAGCCTGAGAAACTAGGGGGTTAGAGCCTCCTTCTAGTTGTAGCTGGAAAAAAAAGGAAGTTGGTGCTTCCAATGAATGTAATTCTTCAAGACATATAAGAAAAATTATTCCATGGTTTTCTCCCGATTTGAGTTTCCACGTAAAACACTGGTGTACTGTGTATGTGTGTGATTGTTTATTTCTTACTGCTCATTATTGGATAATAATTCTACATTGATATAACATTTGAAGAAAAAGGATTATAATTACGCTATTACTAATTCACTCCCCCTCTCAATAATCCAACAACGAAGCCACCCGATGTTGTATGGCTGCGGGTGTGGTGTTGTCGACAATCCCAACTGTTTGACGACCTCTGCTGAGATGAGGTTCTTATGGATTTCTCTATCAACAATAAAATGAAGTGGGGTCCCCTTCACCCACATATGTGAATGAAAAAGGTGCTCCCCCTCTTCGGGATCTGTTGGTTCTTCTAGTTGAATTACTGCGGTTGCGAAAATAGTAGTGGGGTCTACGTCAATGATCTGTCCTTTACCAGTATTTTCAGAATCAGATTCTGAATCAGGGTTTGACTCCTTGTCTTTGATCTCGACCACTAATGACTGTTTTGAGCGACATTCATCGGTGTTGTGCCAGGGGCTTTTGTGGAAATCACACCATTTTCCGGTGTCCTTCTTTGTCTTCCCGTGACCCTTCTTTTTCTGTGTCTTGGACTGGTTTTTGGGAGACTGTCTGTTAGGGCTATCTTTGTCATACTTTGGTTTTTGCAGATTTACAGATCCGAAATCCCGTTTGTTTTGGTGCTTAAATTTCTGCTTGATTTTAACAACATATCGATAAGAAACACCGAGTGATGAGATGTCCATAAAATCCATTTCAGTCTGGATGTATCTGTGTAGAGCCCCATGGTATTTCATAACCAAATGTCGCTCGGAGTCTTTGATACCTAGCTTGGTACACAAGGTATGGAAGGCATTGGTGAACTTCAGAACTGCTTGACCCCTCTCTTGTCGTAGTGTGGTCCATGTCATGTACTGGTCCTCATAGTTTCGAATAGGGTAATACTATTCCTTTACATCATCCACAAAAAAATCCCAAGTGGGATCGACCCCATATAT
The DNA here is from genome assembly GCA_009831015.1 of Picea engelmannii. Lineage (NCBI taxonomy): Eukaryota > Viridiplantae > Streptophyta > Pinopsida > Pinales > Pinaceae > Picea > Picea engelmannii. The sequence goes on from ML818886.1 coordinate 54,707, forward strand.
TTCAGACTCCTCTGTGGAACTCTGCTCCCAATAAGTTTCCCACCAATTTTTGACACAGGGGAGAGATTTAAGGAGTGCAAAGGTGATCTTTTCTTTGTCAGAAAATTTGTGAACATAGAAACAACCTTCTAGCAGATTCAACCATTTGTCTAGGGATTCTGCATCTATCTGTCCTTCAAATACAGGAATATCAAAATTAAATTGTACCTTGAAAGGTGAGGTGCCTCAAAAGTGGCCACTTGATGAAGATGCACCTATCGCTATCGACAGGCGTTGAAGGATGTGGGAAAAATTCTCCATCATTTCATCCCCTTGTCGCGTGAGATCTTTCTCAAGCAACAGTCTGATAGGATTGTCTGCTTTGTCATTTTTCTTTTCTTCCACCATTGAGGGTTTCTTAGGTGTGAGAGAGCGATTTCTCTCAAGAGAGACAAGCTCGAGAATAAACTTGATATATTCGGACCTCGTCGGGGACATGCACTGAAAAAAACGATAAAGAACAACTTGCTCTGATACCACTGATCCAGATTATTTTCGGCTTGAAATGAGATCAGAGATATAATAAAGAAATGCACAGAGATATCAAAAATATTCAATAATATAACAAAAATGTATCAGAGATGCAACCATAAACATAGATATACAGTAATACATGATTTATATTATTGAAAGAAATGTACAGAGACTGTAAAAATACAGAGTGTAAGACTTGCTAGAATGGTGGCAACTTATCTTTGAGAAGAGATGTGATGGCTACTCGCATTTGCAAGAAGATGATTACAATGAGGCTCTGAAGGTCTTTTTACAATAAACATGAATGCTAAGAACCCTAGACATCCAAAAACCTAACCCTAAGAGATGAAGCGCCAAAGGTCATGTGGGTTCCGTTTGGGTAAGTGAGTACATCAACTTCCCAGGGTCGTAACTTTTGCATACGATCTCCGTTTTAGGCATATGATATCTCGTTGGAAAGGTATCGTCGAGGAGATTCATTTTAGGGGATTAATCATGTATTAAACTATCATTGAGAACCTATATCTCAAAAAACCTTCATTTAGGCCCTCAAAATGGCCTCAGAAGTCACAACCTGCTAAAAATAGTAAATTGCCAGAAAACTATTTTGAGCCAGTCGGAAAAGGTGGGTGGCCACCGATATCCACCTGGATTAGTTTTGGAAATGAACAGAAGAGTTATAGAAATAGTTGGTGACAATAGTTTTGATTATTCTAGATATTGTACTAACACTCAAAACCCTCCGGATGCCAATGATGTTAATGATAGTGAGTTCTAGTGGTGGGTAGTTTGTGCGTAGTGGGACTAAACACACCCTCAATAGTGGCTTGGTTCTCTAAGATAGACAAAATGGAAAACAAAGGACTATTCTATTGTATTTGATTCTATCCCATAAACAATCAAGCAATCCAAGATGAATTAGATTCAAGAAGAAATGTGAAGCATGAATGTGCAATGCTCCTTGTACAATCTTTGGTTTTGTGGCTGAGTAGTAGAAGGAGAATATAATTATCAATTATACCTTGCAATGGTCCTACACATGTCATAAAAACCACAAAGATTATGCTATTTCCTACTAATGGTGAACCCAACAGTTAGATTGCCCAAAATCCATAAAAAAACATGCATAAAGAGACACATTTTTTTTGGGTAAAAGTAAAATAAATATTTATATTAATTGAGTTAAGAAAAGGATTACATAACCATAATCATTTCACCTCAAATATGTTGAAAATGGCCTCAAATCATTCCTCCTTGTGGTTCTTTCCTCAACTAGGACTCTCTTTAATCTACAACAATTTTTACAACATAACCTCTTGTGCAATCAATCTATGGAGAAATAGATTCAAGGAAGCAATATTATGATATTGCAAGACAGGATGGGTGTAAATGGGAACTAAATCGTAAAGGAGCTCAAGTAGCATAACTAATCAATGTCAAGGTTTGTGAAAATGGAGGAGGAGATGAATTTTGAGGTTAAATGAAGAGCCTCTTCTTATGTGACTATAATAACTCAAGGGAGGATAAGGGCTCACAAATTCAATTGGTTAGCTCAACTAAAAAAGGTGCCACCTAACCAAGAGTAAACATGTGCCGACTGAACATAAATGAGTTGTTGATTTTCTCTTTTTCAAAATTTTCAATGGGTTGTGTGATTTTCAAAGGGTTAAGTGTATGATATGATATAGAGGGGAGAATTAAGTGTCTGGGCCTTGTAGTTCAAACTGAGTTAAGATGTGGTTTGACTTTAGATTAATTTGAAAAAATGGGCCTTTCCTTCAATATTTTTTGAGCTACATGATTGAGGTTATCAAGGTTAAAAGCTATAATTTAGGATGATTTGAATTGTATTCAAGAAACAACAATAAGTGTGGCAAGAGGAAAAAGTGGCATGTTAACATATGCCACTTGATTTATAAGGTTAGGCTTAGGAGAGCAACACATGGCATATACATATCACATTTTGTTTCTTAGAAGAGAATGAGGATAACCATATGAGGAGGTCACCTATCAGACAAAAGAAAGGAAACCATTTGCAAAAACGAAAAAAACTCTGTGACATATACAATCCTTTCAAGCATGAGTTGAGCATACTCATGCTCCTGTATGAATCCAATGAACTATACCATATAAATGGGACCATGTATAAGTAAAGTGGTTTCTTCCATATGAAAATTAGGATGGAATAAGGTTGCTTAGTGGGGGCATACAATTGTGGAAGATGAGGCTCAAAGTTGTGGGGGAAATGGTCATGGAAAGGGATCATATATAAAATAGAAGAGCTACAAATGACCATGGCCTTTAGCTGTATCTAGAAAACCAACACCACCAAGTTGATTCTTCACGATGCGATAAGGTGTTAAAGTTGAGCATGGGAGAAACCATATATTCAATAATCAATGGAGGTAATCACTACCAAAAACAAGGTATCCCACAAATGATGAAAACAAATATGAAGGTATTAATACAATCCTACATGGTGTGAATACATGAGTCTAAGTTACTCACCAAAAGGAATCATTCATTAAAGGATCAATGATGAGAATCCATTGTTGAATGTGAGTTAAACCATCATAATGTAAATGCCAACCAATGTACTAATCCTTTAGACTAAACCCCCATAAAATAAAGGTGTCATGGTTGATAGGGGAAGACCTGTTGTAAAAGGGAAATGAGGGGTCCTTTTAATCAACATGAGGTATAAAGATCACTAATATAGGATGAAAAATTATAATTGAATGAAAGTAATGGCTAGGCATATGAGGTGAAACAATACTTCCCTTAACATGGAGCCAAGAAAAACACTAACTTGGGTAGAAACCATAAGCTTAGGACCAAGGAAAGTTGTCTCATTTGATGTCAGTATGGGGATGAAAGGAAGTACATGTTGTGACATGATAGTGTATCAAATTAGAACTCATTTTGTCATGTTGATGGGAAGGAAAAACTGAACGACTATGGTAGCTAGGTGGAAGGACATAAATGGATGGCTTTGAGTCAATTATAGAGGAATAACTCAATATAGTTTGTAAAGTAAAATGGATTGATGCAAATTGCTCTAGTCAAGGGTTATAATGGCCACATCCCAAACTTATGGGGAATTTGATGTAAAATCCTAAGACAAACAAAAGTAAGTTGAAATCATTAGTACCCATGAGACACATCACAACCCAAAGAGTATAAAGAGTATAATGGGAAATCAAAATGGTAGCTAGAAAAGATGGTAGAAATAGACAAGTGGGTCAACTAACAAAGACACTAAAGTTGTCTCAAATGTGGGCCAAATAAATCTTGTCTAAACATAATCTTTTATCCCCCCCCCACCAACTTTTTATATGTATCTTTTATGAAAGAATCACAAGAGTTGGCCAATGTCAAATGGCAAGTAAATCAAAGCACAAGCACACATGGGAACATAATTATGAAAAAAAATTATAGTATGTGGGACATACTTGATTGGCACCATAGTGTGGGCCTCCCCTCAAATGGAAATGGTTGGCATGCTTTAGGAACTTTAGGAATGGGCAACAACAATCGATGGTGAACAATGCACTATAGCAAATAGTCAACATGAGGCAACAAGGAAACACAAATGAAATAACAAGTTGCAAAGCATAGTAGCAATAAAATATGAGTCGGTAAGAGCCCCAACAAGGATGCCCCTACTTGTGACAAAAATCACCTTCGTGACAATTATGGACTTGGAAGTGGTCATGTTACCTTCTCTAATCACAAGTGTGATAGATTTTGAGGCTACTTTGAAAGTGTTTACACCATGTTTGGGGGTGCTTCATGAGATTTGGGGTACATGATGTATGATTACCCCCCCAATGGTATGTGATGGATTTTCACATTAGGGATGGATTACTTGGTGGTTACTTGGCCTTAGTTGGGTTCTTACATGAATTTCTTTCTGAGGGCATTGGATAACTTCAGATGGCTTGGTGACATTCTAAACGTTGGCCATATGGGGAGCTTTTTTGCTTAGAGAACACCCTACATTGGGGGAGGAGAATTTAACATTCAAAAGGAGGGAATTGAGTGCTAAATAACATGGGGTATATTGTATGTTTGCATGGAGGTGTGGAGTTGATTTAGGGATGCTTGGGTTGCAACAATGCTCATGCACAAGGAGTGGAACCAATGGGGCACATGGATTAGGATGATAATTGGAGTCCTTGGAGGATTGGAGGAGGAGCATTGGATACATCTTGTGGGGAACCCTTGCATTGGATCCTTTCTTGTGTACAACATCACCTTGGATATTGACAAGTGTAATCTTGGAGTGAAGTGATCCACATGTGTGAGCCTACTTATGGATTTGTAGGTTGCATGTAATGGATTAGACCCCATATATAAATTGTTGGCCTCCCTTACCTCTCATATATATAAAGGAAGGAGAGAATTCTTTTGATCATTCTCATTCTTTTCATTTTATTATGTTAGAGATGCGACTAGGAGAAGCATACTAATGTTCCTTTCTCTTGTGCATTTTCATTCGTACTTTATCTCTCTTGTCTTAGAGTTGTTAGGGTTTCTAGGAGATTTTCTAGCATCTTGAATACTAGGGTTAGGGTTTTATCCCTTTGATACTAGGAGATTAGGTTTTATATGATGAAACACTAGGTTGTACTATTGAAATGAAAAACAAGAGGATACATTTTTCCTTCGAGGACATGCTAATGTGATACTTGGTTTTTTGAGCTCCTTAGTGTTGGCTAGGGTTTTCTTGGTTTTCCATAGCTAGGGTTTTTGAGAGATAGAGGACAGTACTAGCCTTGGGATAAGGATATGGTATGTACATGAACTTCATCTTTATACACATATATGAAGTTTTTATCCATCCAAAATTTTCTCTATTCCATATTTTATTTTCAACCATCTATTTCTTCATGGTTTGGTAATTTCCAATACTAGCGTGTCTTGCTACTTTGACATAAGTCAAGGATGAAACTATTAAGTGATTTAAAATTAACGTTGAATAAGATAGGGATGATTTGTTGTTGTATATATAGCTATCACTTTAAAATCTATTTTATGCATGATAACATTGCCTTGTAGGGTTGAAACTGTTGACTGGTGTTTCCATTGATGTCAAAGTCATTCGTTGGTGATCAACATAAAGAACACATCCTGCTTGGAAGCAATAGAGAAGAAAAGGAAAAGAGCCTTAAAGGAGCTTTGACATGAACACTTTTAATATACATCAGTGTGTTACAATAGGAAACACCAATGGACAAGAAGCCCCAGAAGAGAGGAAAGGAAGCTCAAATGAATAGCCAAGAAGCCCCGCATTTTACTAAGGAAAATGAGTATGAAGGGAATTGCAAATGCATTCAAAACCTCCATGAATTGATAGCCCTCTTCAAGCCATTTCCAATGATAGGTGGCATGCCACATGGTTCCTCACGATTGAGGAGATATTCCCTCTTAAATATGATCAAGTGTATTTTCCCCATTGCATGGGTTAGCCCTCAAAAGAGGAAGCCTTGACGAAGCCCCGAAAGAAAATGAAGAAACCTCAGAAATAAGGAGGAAAATCCCTTCAAGTTGACTCTAAAATTGAAATGGAAGTAGGGAAGAAAAGCCCCTCAAGTTGGCCATAAAAGAAATTAAAATTAAAGTAACAAAATAATATCAAGTCGGCCCTTAATTGTGGTAAAGATAAAAAATAAATGAGGTGTTGGTGAAGTCAGTGTCATGTCTCCATTTTTGGATTCCTTTAATATGTGGTTAGAGTCACTTCAGGAGGCTTGAGTCAGCTAAGTCAGAGGGGTGACACTATGTTATCAGTGAGATTAGAGGGTTTGGATGAGTTTTGTGGGGCCCAACTTAGTTTATTTACCATTATTCATCATCAGGATAATTTCCAAACAACTTATTCTTGGATTCATTGCATTCTGACAATTTTCGTAAAACAAGGTTATTAATGGACATATTTTAATTAATTACACTAAAGGTACTATTTGGAGCTTGTTTCTCGGAGAAATACCTTAGTGTAATAGCTCGTTGGAACTGAGGTGAAAATATCTACAAGATGGGATGAAGAAAAGTGATTTTCAGTGGCCAGAAAAATTATAAAGGCGAATTAATCACTTTTTGGAGTAAAAATGTTCATTAAATTAATAAAGTGATTTATGAGAAAACATTAAAGATGAATTAAAAGTCACTTGAAGGGAAAAAGGTGAAAAGGGGTATAAAAGAGAGATAGAACCTCATATTATCTCATTATTACATATTGTGAATTGGAAATTAGAACCTAGAGAGGAGTCATGCGACTTCCTTCTTGTTTGGTAGCTTTCTGGATGAAACCATCACCAATGACATATTTCGGTGTTGAAAGACACACCCTAGTCTTTCAGGAGGACCACATAGGTTATTCATTGAGCTACAAGATCATATTATATCAACAAAGAAGTCCTATATCATCTAGGGCACAAATTTTCTAGTTGCAACAGTTGTAGCGTGAGGTTTTTGGGAAGGATTTATTAGTATTCTAGGTCGCTAGGCCCAACCATACTGGAATATCTAATTTCCTTCCAACCCATTTGAGAGGAGACCAGGGCACTTCCAGTGAAACAAATATCACACTTTCTCGATGGGTAAATCTCTTAGATTGTGCCAGTTTTTCAGTTGTAGTGCATGGGGGTCTGAACATCCATCCGGGGTTTCGATTGAGCAACAATGAGACATAGTTTCATCTCAGTGGATGGGAGAGTGTGCTAGGGAGAAAGGTGACCCATATGAGATATATCTCAACCAGTTCCGACAAGTATAGCCACCAGGGTGAGTTATCCAATCTTCTACAATAGTTTAGCAACGTATTTTTGGTTGCATGCAGCGCTGCATTTCGTGCATGCAACATATCTTCATTGCAACTACCAAATCCATCTACTTATTGATATTTATCAGTATTTTGTTTGTATTCCAATTAAAATCCTCATCTATATAGATCTAGCTGAAGATATTTGTTGAGTTTCCGCATATTGTCTTGTATTGTCCATTATATTTCTCAATAAAATTGGTGAGCTAGTTATAGTCCCGAATCTATTTGCATGTACTATATATAAACCTTAAAACACAACAAAACACATCCAAAAACCTTGAAAACTCACCCATAAACCTTAGCACATCAGATATGCAAAAAAATCCATAGAGTTAGTAGTTTATATCTCGATCCAAAGATCTGGGGATATTACAATGGTATTAGAGCTAGTTTTCTTGCCAGCCTAAGGGTATTCAGTGAGAAGAAATTTCAGATGGAAATTTAGTGGGATCAAGATTTGGAAAATTAGTGGGAAAAAGATGAGGAGTTTAAAGATTGTTTGAGGGAGTATATGGCGCTTGGTGAGGAATTTTACACCGCCATGACATTTAAAGAATTTTTCACCATGAAACATCTTGAGTGGTATGAGCCCCAATTAGCAACAGATGAGGATTCCTTTAAAAGAACATGGAAGAAATTGAAGGATCATGAAGGAAAGATTGACCTTTTGGATGAGCATGCATCTATTTATGATAGGGATGTGTGCAATGAGGATGATAGGGTGACAATATTTTATACACCATTAGAGCTAGCCTATGAGGGTAATGACATTAGCATATGTGATGGTCATGATAATAGCCCATGTGATACAGTTTCCTGATAAACGCCAAAATTTTATCATTTTTATGACGCTTATGACTATTTGGGTGTAATTACACCTAAGTATGATGAGGGCTTAACATTGGAAGAGTTACCTTTGGAGGCTAATCTCCCTTCTCAGGAGTTACTTACAAAGGAAAGAGCTGATTTTGAGAAGAATGAGGAAGAAGGCAAATCATAAAATTTGATTGAGGATGATTGTTCCCATGAGCCACATCATTTGATAGGGAAATTGAAGGTGATTGAGGACATGATTGTGGAAGCCATAAATATTTTTGAGAACACTCATACCTTGGTGGAAAATTGTTGTTGGAGAGCTTCAGGGTCAGATGATAGTTTGGGAGGAAATCCACCCCTTGCAGATTTTCAGGAGATTAGAGAAGCAATGGTAGTAATGAAGTCTAACTACCCAGACCTTCTCGTAGATAGGGATTATCTTCTCGTAGTGGGTGGCCTATACCAGGGTGCATTAGAAGGGAAATATCGTGAGGTAGATAGACTTACCCATGAGTTGGTGAACACAAGACTCCTTGGAGAACACACAGATGGTCCTTAAAAATATGAGTTACAGGTAGAGCAACTTAGGAAGGAGTGGAGTCAGGCATCTCTTTCATCCATTTCAATAGACAGTCAGTCATATACATTAGCCTTCTCTCATGAGGTTGTTAGTGACATTGTCGAATTGATGGAGGAGCCTCATGTGCTGGGTGAGCATGAGGGGCATTCAAACTTATAAGATATTGTAGGGAAGTATGAACATGAACATGTGTTGCGGGAGCCACCACCTTTGGTGAGCTTCTTGATCGCTCATGATGAGACAATTGAGCATACACTCATGGATTGTGGGGACACGTACATTTCAGGTGAGGAAACATCCATTTGGGATCCAGGTTTAGTTGACACCCATGATGAGGACACATCTATACAATATCCAGGGTCAATTGATACTCATGGATTGGTTGATACAATGATACATCCAGGATACAATATGGTATCGAAGGACATAGGAGTATGCAATGGTATACAAGGGCATACAAAGATGAGAAATAATATACAATGGCATGTAGAGGTGTACAATGGTACACATGGGGATGCATTGGACTGCAGGGAAGAGGCATACTTGATGGAGCATGGAGTTTCCGGTGGAGAGTGTTTCTCTTCGTTTCCGTAGTGCATGGATTTTGGATATCAGATCATGAACAACCGTAGTACCTGTGATGATGGAGATAGTAGGGTTGACCATCAGTGTGAGGAGACACCTTTGGATGTGTATGATGGCATGGGAGTAGCGTGGAGTCCAAGTGAATGCTCAGATAGTCCATCGGTGTGCATGGATGAGTTCTTGGTCATACCCTTGGGATTGACCAATGTATGTGACACTTTCCAATCAGGTATACAATCGTGGATGTTTTTGCTACCATTCCTTGATTCTCTCATAAGGTACATCAGGACATGGGAGGATTATGTGAGGCAGTTGGATGAGACCTAGGATGTTATAAATATGAAGAAGATTCTCCATTTGGGGCACGTGGACAATGCACAGGTTGAGAAAGGTAGATTGAGGGACGACATTGTTAGAAAAACAAACCGTGGAGCAATAAAATAAAACAAATGCAGAAATAAAATACATAAGATACACAATACAATAGAGACACATATATACATGGTTCACCCAATGTGGGCTACGTCCACCAAAGAAATTACCAGGTCCTTCCTTTATTATTATCCATCAAATGAAGGGATACAACCTACAACAAATCCGTTGTAACTTCATCTTCTTTCTCTCATAGTCTCCTATCTTAGAATACAATATTCTCCATAATGCATAGCCGTAATACATTTCCCTCATAACAGAGGGTTTCCTTCTAGGGAAAAAAACCCTAACATAATTTCTACCGTTAGATCTATGACCTTATAATGAATGGTCTAGATTTACAATGAAATTACAATATACATTTACAAGGCAACTTTTCCCAGAGGGGGTAACCCCCCTTTGCACTCCTCTGCGTGGAAGAGTGTACATAATTATGGGGTGTAAATTCTTCATGGGGTATGAACACGGTTGAAAGCAAGGACCTCTGAATCAGGAAGATAATCAGGCTCCACAACCAACATACATGATATACTATAGAGATGGCCCATATTTAGTCTCTAAGTCCACATTTAGGGATATGGTCATGAGGGTGACATATGATACATCTTGGGCATGGAATTTTGAGAATTTGTATGAGTTTGAGGCACCACAAGAGACGATGCTATTTTCCAGTGGGGTGTCTAAACTTTAGGATTTGCTTGCATACATTGTCAGGAGTGAGGAATGTAGATTTATTTGTGTGGGATGGCAACAACAAGATAGATTAGTAGGCACATAGTTGATAACTAGTATCTAGTTTTCATCAGTTGGTGGCATACAAGGTTCAATATACTTGCTCAGCTGGATTCTGATAGTTATCAGTATGGCACAATAGTAGTCAGTGGGAATTGGAAGCGGTGGAATTCCAAATCGGCTATGGGATCTGGGGATTCATTTGGTCGATAGTTTGCTTCACTTCTTGATGGATTGGGTTGCACTAGTGAGTGGTCTACTTCATTCTTGGATTGTCATGTGAGGGATTTCTAGGATTAATTCTATATGGTGAGACAAGTTCCCTCTTTTGGTACCGAGGATGGAGTATGGCGGTGGATTTGCATACTTTGGTTCCACACCTTTACAAATTCTGCTTCTTGATGGCAAGCCCAGTCTTTATAGGTATTTTAGCATGGGGTTCCAACAATGGGGGATTTAATATGTGTACATTGGGAAAACAATCATGGCCATAGTGGTGCAACATCAACATGATGATCCCTTTCAGAGATTAGCGTGGGACCCTGGGATTACATGGATGGAAATTTCATTGATTGATAGAGGTGACTGGATCTTTGTAGGGGGTCTGGACATCCATTCGGGGTTTAGATTGAGTAATAATAAGCCAATGTTTCATCTCCTAGGTTGGGAGAGGGTTCTAGGGAGCAAGGTGACCCATATGAGATAGATCTTAGCCAGTTCCGACGAGTATAACCACCAGAGTGAGTTATCTAGTCTTCTGCAACAGTTTGACAATGTATTTTTGGTTGCATGCAACACTGTATTTCACACATGCAACGAAACTTCATTACAACTAACATATTCATCTACTTATTGGTATTTATTAGTATTTGTTTTGTAATCCAATTAAGATCCTCATCATAGAAAGTTCCTTCAACAACAAGCTAACCACTAGAAGGCAAATCCTTACAAACACTCATGGACATAACACCACTATCTGATGAGACAAATTATGAGATATAGAGAACATGAATGAGAGTATTTTTATAGTAACAAGGGTTTGACATTTGGAACTCAGTTGTTTCAGGATACATTGCTTCAAAGAAACCTCCGAAGACTACAACCAAGAAGGAATTACAAAGGAACGACAATATAATAATGGATGCCATCTTGGATGGATTATCTAATTCGTAAAAGGAAAAGTGGGACAATGCTCTTCAATCAAAGAGATTTGGGATAAGTTATAAAATTTATACTATAAGGAATCTCTTCTTGCAACCATAGAGCCAGAGCATGTTGACTAAGATAAAGAAGATGCCGAGATAGAACAAGAAGAAAGAAGCTCATCAGGTCAGATAGATCCAGAAGAAGAAATTGGTAATGGTATGGTATATCATGAAGCAAAATTCTTGCGTTCCCTAGAACGATAGATAAAAGAGCTTGAAAAGGCAGAAGCAAAGTTGATTGCTTAAAAATCTAGGTAGATGAAGCAAAAAAGAGAGAACATATTTTGACAAGTCATCTTAAGGAAAGATACGAGGACTTAAATAAACTTGAATAATAATTTAGTCAACAAGAAAGAAGATTTGAAAAAAAAATCATCCCTTTGAAAACCTAACTTAAAGAAGAAAAGAGAACGAAAAAAGTAATGATGATCCATACGATGAAGAAAGAAGAAGATTGTGAGAAGCTTGGAGAATAATTCATCTCATTGAGGGTTGAAGTTGTCAAGATCAACGAAGACATGGGGAGCTCTCAAGTACTAGAAGGCATTTTTAGCTATTAGAGGTCACCATTTGATAAAATTGCTCTTGGATACATTGACAAGGCTTAATGCAAAGAAGATTCACATGCCAATTTCAAAAAGAGAATTGGAGAAAGAGGAAGCTCCAAATCGCCAGTAAAGAAAGTTGAAGAGAAGTGTTACAAGCTGCTGTAAAGGAAGAATGAAGAGAAGGCTAAGAATTATGCATACATTCTTACAAATTCCTATTAAGGTAAAGATTATTAAGGAAGGGATCATGGTCAACAAGAGTCAAAGAAGAATGAATGCAGAAGAGGTGTATCTCCAAGAAGACCTTCTACCTCCAGGTATCAATGAAGCTTTAGTCATTGTGAAGGAAACAAGAGAAGAGAATATAAAAATTAGATAAGGCATGAATTCAAAAGGACTACATCACAAAGAGGATCATTTACTCCCAGGTATCAAAGTTACTTTCCTGGTTACTATTTTATTTGCAATAAATTTGGACATAAAGTTGCCGATTTCAGAGTGTAAGGAAGAAATGTTCAAGCAAAAGGAGTTTATACGACTCCCTACAATATGAATGTTACAAATGCCACAACTATGGAAACACAACCCATAATTGTAGAGGCATGATGGAGTCTTCCTTGAAGGAAAACACTGATACCAGATACAAGAAGGTTTGGAGAAGAAAGCAAAAACAAGAAGAATAGGTGAATGAAGAACTCCCAAAGATCATACTCATAGGAATTGTAGAGTTGCGAAATCATGACGAATCTACAAACAAAGAGGAAGATGTCATAATTCAAAATGATGACCCTGTAGTAGAGCAACTTCATACATTTTTCTAAGCAATTTGGCCTGGAGACTCCTAGTAATGTGAATGTTAAAGAGGGGGTATCTAAGCAACAACTATTACAGATTAGAGAACTATATTTTGGAAAATCTAAAGTGATTTGGGAAGGAAAATTCATAGTGATTTAATGGCATACTTGTGAAATAACTCATGACAATTTGGTTGATTACTTAAAGGTGCATTTTAGAACACATATCCATGTAGATATGGAGGGGATAACTAGTAGACACACGGAATATCATTGGCTCATGAATAGAGGATTCCAAGTATATATTCAATCTTGTGCTAGTAAATTAGGAAGTTGGAGCTTCCTTTAGGTTGGTGCCTCCTTCTAGTTGGTGCTGGTAAATATTGGAAGTTGGCGCTTCCTATGGATGTAATCTTCAAGATATATATATATATATATATATATATATATATATAGTAAAAGAATTATGCGGTTTTATCCCGTTTGGGTTTCCATGTAAAAATCTCTTGTGTACTATGTTTGATGTCATGCATTGTTGATAAGTTAATGTTTATATGTTGTGTTTAAAATGTTAAAAAGTGCCCAATATTGATTCACCCCCCTCTCAATATTGGTGAATTTCCAATATAAACTTGTTGACACACTTCAATATCTTTTCTCTTGAATTTGTTAGTGGATTGAAGTTGTTAAGAGGTGAAATATAATATGTTGTTGCTGATGTATTATTTGTATTTCATAACGGCCCTCAAGTTTAAAATTCACATGTTTAAGATCCCATAAATCTCTAGGAAAGAGGTGGAATTTTATGAGTTGCTTCAATTGCCTCAATTCATGAAATTTCTACATGGTATCAAAAATTTCGTGGCTAAGATTACTCTAGGTGTAAGATGGAGTTGGTATTTTTGATGAAGAATAGTTGGGAGAGGTATTGTCCTTATTGAGGTTATTGGGGTTTCACACCTAAGGTCACTTGGGGGAAGCGCTTCAACTCTAAAAAGGGTTTTGTCTACTTCATATATTTTTGATTTATGCACTTTAGGATTGTTTGGGATGTGTAAGATGACTCTTGGTCTTAGAAATTGTGATGGGTTGGATTGAGATTCCTTGTTTTTCCCTTCGAAGCTCAGATTACAATTTATAGATATAGAGGAAGCCAATCTTTGGGATTACGTTGAGAAAGTGATTTTAGAACCTACTGATCAAGCATAGTTGGCCACTCATTGGAAGATGGAAGTCAAGGCCAAGAGAATCATTCTTAATTCAGTGAAGGATCATTTCATCTCTTGTATGACAAAGAAGAAGACAAGTAATGCAAGATACCAGATATATAAAATATGCAGAACAGAAACAAAATGCTAGAAATAACAGAATAACAGTAAAATATCCAGCATAATATTCACAATACACAGAAATGATTCATGAAATAGCAACAAAAATAGCACTTTGAATCAGATATCAATGTTCACAGGCCTCTTCGAGGGGGCAACCTCCAATCGAGAAGCGCTCTATTACAATAATATCCAAGCTAGGGTTCTCATACCCTCAACTCCTATTTATACTAAAAAGAAGCATCTAGAGGAAGATCCTTCTAGAAGCGGAAGCTTCTATTAGGTCTTCTTACATCCGCCTTATTCTATTTTATT
>ML818886.1:81156-92948 GCA_009831015.1 Picea engelmannii
CATAAAGTGAATTTCATATATGTTTTATGCATGATAATATTTCCCTAGAAGGCTAAAACTTGTTGGTACACTTTATTATCTTTTCTCTTGAATTTCATAGTGGATTAGGGTTTTTAAGAGGTGAAATATTGTTTAATTTTGATGCTGTCTTATTTATATTTCATAAAGACCCTTAGGCTGAAAATTTATAGGGTTATGATCCGAGAAACCTATAGGAAAGAGGTGAAATTTTTTGAGTTGCATAAATTTCCTTGGTGTGGAAAATTTCTACAAAGTGTTGCTAAGAAAGGGCCATCAAAATGAATGGATTCAATAGAGCCACCGGGGGAGTGGTTTGACGTAAGAAAGGTGTCAATGGGAGATATCACATGAATGTCATCCCAATGACTATAAGGGGTAGTAGTTTCCTCTAGAAACTCTTCATTAGTGGGGAATGGAATGGGAAAATAAGAATATAGAGTAGATAATAAAATTTTGCATGGGGAAGAGGAAGGTGGCTCAAATTTTCTTAGAGGTAAATATGTATAATGATTATATTGGGAACTATCATAAAAGGAATATGAGGTTGGATTGAATATTCCCATGGGAAAATAAGTGAGATGATCAAAATGGGCACCCCTATAGAGGGAAGAGGAGGGTGGCTCAACTATTCTCATGGTTAAGGAGGCAAGTTGATCATAATAGGCACATTGACATATGGGGGAAGAAACTAGCTCAAACGCCCCTATAGTCAAAGGTGATAGTTCAATATCCATATTAATTGGATAGAAGGTGGTTAGAAACCCTAAGGCTTGTGATGAGTGGGAGCATAAATTGTGCAAATTGTTGGGGTGGCCACATAGTCCATTTGTGAAGAAAGAATGGATACGATAGTTTCCATGGTGCGGATATCAAATCCAAGAAAGGAGTCAATGAGAGAGATAGTGTGGAGGTCATCCCATGGACTATTCAAGGTTGTTTCCTTCGAGGGTTATGAATTATTAGGTAAGAACATTGATAAAGAGGCAAGGTCACTTCCAGTAATGTGGAAAGGCACATGGTCAATCTCCAAGTGTAAGTGGAAATAATTTTGTGGTTATACAATTGAAAGGTTTGCTCTCAATTGGAGAAAATATTAGGAAAATGGTAGAAATAACAAAACTATTTATTTATGAAGGGATTTGCTAAGTGTGAGTGACCAAACAAAAAACATTATCAACTGCCAAATGTGGTTAAGGATCACAACAAGATAGATGATCAATGTTGATCACAACATGTGCTTTATGAGGGAATTTCAAAACATGAAATATCGAATGCACCACAACATTCATAACATATACATAATCACACCTAGGGAGGATATTGTAGTCCAATATGCTGGTCACAATTGCTACATTGACCAATACAATTTTCCATCTAAATTAATTGAGAGATTAATAAGAATCCCTAGTGGTTCCATAATTACACTATCAAAAGACTACAACATGGTCATGGATGGATATGGGTTGGGGAACATAATAGTTTCCAAACAAACAAGAACGTTACACAAGATGATTCCCATTCATCCATAACACATTTGTAAGGGGGTGGAAGAAAGGAGACATGTCTCCACCAATTTTCCTAGTCAAGGAAACGACTTCAATGTTTGAAGGGTACTCTTTTTTAGGTGCCATACAGTGAGAAGCTCTACTAGGAAATGGGCCACTGGACGTGGAAGGTGTAGTTCCTCAGCATGGGGACTTCAATTTTCTAGTGAGGTATAAATGTTGGTAGGATAGGTCACTTGCTTGTGGGGGTAAACAAAGAGGTTGAAGTTGGTTCATCCTCATCATTAGAAGCAATGCATATATGTTGGGAGGAAGGGTTTGACATCCTCTGGGACACATGTGGGTCAATTTGATTAAGCAATTGGTCTCTAAATTATATGACTTATTGAATATTAGGACACAAGTGGGTGTAATGATATTTCCCACAAATAGCACAAGGGTTGTTGCATGACATTATTGCTTAGTTTTTTTTTTACCTTAATGATTGTTGTTACTTCCCCCAACATTGGTATCATTGCCCCCTTTCCTTTGGTTCTTATTCTTTGTGTTATTATTCTTCTTCCCCTTGGGTGGTGGTTGGTTACTAATATATATTTGGTTGGGGGACATACTTTGGCCATGTCGAGAAGAAGGAGATAAGACAAAGTTAACATTTAGTGAAGGTGAAGGGGTAGGACCGGGTTGGAATGGATTGGAGAGAAACCAAAGTGGTAGTCCTATGATCATAATTGTAAGACTTAAGGTAGCCATAATGGGGGCACCAACATTTCCATGTGGTGGGAAGTCAAAGGGATCCCCTTGTGGATGGTTACATTGGTTTCTATTCCATGAAAGATTGGCCATACTAGTGGAATGCGCTATACAACTAGATGATGATGTAGATTGTGATGGGGGGATTATCTAAGGAGACCGAGGAAGAACCCAAGTTTATGTGGATCCTATGTGGTGATTAATGTCTCATTTAAAGTTCTTAAACTATAAATGAGTATTATTAATTGGGATCATCTAGGTCTAATGTGCCAACTAATGTCTCATTATTAAGATCTCAACTAATGGGTACATATCCACAATAGTTTTCAAGGTTTCCGAAATGCCAGTTTCAACCATGAATGATCAGGTCTCAAAAGCATTTGTTTCCAATTGTGAACAATGAAGTCTCTAAAATGCCAGTTTCCAATGTGATCAATATGGTTTCCAAAGTGAGGGTTTGAAAGGTGACCAATACGGTTTCCAAGATGTTTCCTCCAATTATAAACAAAAAACACACTATTAGGACACACTACCAATGTCAAATGATCCAAATGAAGAAGGAATTCTAAATATGTTTTCTCCAAGGATGTTAAAATTCAATGGGTGTCCCATAAGTGAAGGTACCATTGATAATTTAAATATCCCCAAGTAAGTGTTATATTCTTTGCATGAGTAGTAGTGTCTTGAGTGTATGCGCCAAGTGCATAGGGGGGTTAGAGGGGGGCAGAGCCCCCTGCGCAGGGGTTCGGGGGCAGTGCCCCCGATTTTTTTTTTTCTGCATCGAGACCACATTTTTTCTTCCTCGGGACTGCATTATATTTAGGTGGTTTTTTGGCACATGGTTTCTTTGCCGATGGTTTTCTATTTCCGGTTAAGGAATTGGGGTTTTGGAATAATACAGGTCATTGGGTTAGGGTTTTGGATGCCACTGGATCCTATATGTATTTTTTATTGTAAACATTGTAACGTGATGAATAATATAGAATATGACGGTTTTCCCGATTTGGGTTTCTAGGGAAAAAATATCTGTGTAATGTTTGTATTTGCCATTGTATCTTTTTTGTTCCTTTACTGAATATCTGTTTGTAGTAGATATTGTACAAGGCTAAAATGTACATTTGGTATCAGAGCTTTATTGGCTTTAGGGGGATGCCTTTGTGGTCAAGGGTTTGGCTCGGGACTGTGATAAGCCTTGTTACAGTGGGATATCTGTGGTATTGCTTTTTCAGGTGAAAAGAAATGGCAAGCAATTCGAAGATGGAGATCGAGAAGTTTAATGGGAAATTTTTTGAGTTTTGGAAGCTCAATATGGAAGATCTATTGGTGGAAAAAGATCAGTGGATCGTGGTAGATCCAGGTATTGCACCTACAAGAACTTCTGCAGATGACTGGAAAAAGTTGGATCAGAAGGCAAAGAGAACAATCCGACTGTGTCTCTCCGATTCAGTATTACTGAATGTGTTAGAGGAAGCTATAATGAAGGTTTTATGGGAATAGTTGGGGAATTTGTATTAGTCTAAGTCCCTGGAAAATAAACTAAGAAGATGTATAACCTGAGGATGAGAGATGGAGACTCAGTGGTAGAGAATTTGAATGGCTTCAATACTGTGGTAAGTCAGTTAGTATTTGTTGAGATTAAAATTTCAGATGAAGATAAATGTATCAGTTTGTTGTGTTCTTTACCAGACTCGTGGGATAGTCTGGTTGTGGCCATAGGTATTAATACAACTTCCTTGAAGTTTGAAGAAGTGGTCTCATCCTTGTTATCGAAGGAGATGAGACAGAAGAATATGGAAGGACATAACACATACACATTATTTGCAAGAGGACATTCCCAAGAAAGAAATAGATCTGATTTCTCAAGTGGGAGATCTAAGTCTAAGGGTAGATCTAAATCTCCCAGAAATTTTGTAAGGGTATGTTGGAGATGTGGAAAAGAAGGGCACTATAAGAAGCAGTGTAGATCCAAAGTTGAGAAAAAGAAGGGATCTAAAGAATCTTCTTCTACAGAATAAAAGACCTCCAAGGAAGAAGGAGGGGATGTGTACTTGGCCTCTTCAAGAACACATGCAGATCATGAGACATGGTTGGTTGACTCTGGTGCATCCTCTCATATGACTCCCCACAGGGAGTGGTTCTGTGAATATGAAAGGTATGATGGAGGTAATTTTTTTTTAGGTAATGATTCGACAACCAAAATCATAGGAAGAGGAAGGGTCAAGTTGAGGCTCATAGATGGAAGGATTAGAACACTATCTGGTGTTATGCACATCCCAGGTTTGGCCAGAAATTTGATTTTTGTAAGAAAAATGGACGATGCAGGGGTAAAAACAATATTTGAAAAGGAAACCTGCAGGATGGTTCGAGGAGAAATGGTGCTGCTGAGGGGAGTTTGGTTTGGAACTCTGTATAAGCTTCAAGGAAGCACTATTAGTGATGGGTGTCATAGTTCCATTGTTCTTGATATTGGAGTTGAAGAAGAAAGAACTCCTACAGTCTCTGGAGAAAAGGTTATGTTGTGGCATCAAAGACTAGGGAATATCAGAGAGAAGGGTCTTCGACTACTACACAGTAAAGGTATGGTTGAAGGTATGTCTAATTGCTCTCTAGATTTTGATTTTTGTGAACATTGTCTATATGGGAAGCAAAATCGGATAAGATTCCCCTCTGGTGCAACGAGGGTAGAAGGAATTTTACAACTAGTTCACAGTGATGTTTTTGGACTTGTGTCCCATCATTCGGAAAATCTGTGTACTATGTCTCATTTATAGATGACTTCTCGAGGAAGACTTGGATATATTTCCTCAAGAAGAAATCTGAAGTCTTTGACAGGTTTAAAGATTTTAAGGCTCTTGTTGAGAATCAAATAAAGAAAATAATTAAGGTGTTGAGGATAGATAATGGTGGAGAGTTCTACGGAAATGAATTTGAATAATTTTGTAAGAAGTGCAGTATAGCAAGGTAGAAGACTAATCCATATACACCTCATCAGAATGGAGTTGCATAAAGGATGAACAGGACGCTGATGGAAAAAGCAAGGTGCATGCTCAGTGGTGTTGGGTTAGGGAAAGAATTTTGGGTAGAGGCAGTGGGTACTGCATGTTACCTGGTCAACAGGTCACCTTCATCAACATTGGATGACAAGACTCCACAAGAGGTATGGACTGGTAAGGAACCTTCTCTCACACATCTCAAGGTATTTGGCTGCGATGCATATGTTCATGTTCCAAAGGAAAACAAGAGTAAGATGGATAAGAAGGATGAAAAGTGTATCTTTATTGGATATAAAGATGGTCTCAAAGGTTATAAGCTTTGGAACCCAGAAACTAAGAAGGTAGTGTATAGACGAGATGTGGTATTTAGATAAATGAAGGATGTTTTTAAACATGAAGCCCTACCAAGTAAGGAAGAACCAAAGAAGATAGAGTTTGATTTAAAGGATGATGAATCAGACTCTACAAAAGAACATGAATCAGAAGAAGAAGATCCTCATACTCCAGTATTGAGGAGATTAGATCGAGAAAGAAGTCTACCAGAAAGGTATAGTCCATCTGGTTTCCATTCAAATTTTTCTTTGTCTATTACTGGTGATGATCCTAGAAATATCGGGGAGGCAGTGGATTCAGAGGATGGAAATATTTTGAAAAGGGCCATGGACGAAGAAATGGCATCTTTTTATAAGAATGAGGCTTGGGATCTAGTGGAGTTTCCAACTAGAAGAAATCCCATTGACAATAAATGGGTAATTAAAAAGAAGTTGAATGCAAAAGAAAAAGTGGAGAAATACAAAGCTCGGTTAGTAGCAAAGGGTTATTCCCAGGTTGAGGGAATTTATTTTGGTGAGATGTTTTCTCCTGTTGCCAAGTTAACCTCCATAAGATTTTATTTATCTGTTGCTGCTGCATTTGATTTTGAAATAGAACAAATGGATGTGAAGACAACATTCCTACATGGGGATATGGAAGAAGAAATCTATAGGAAGAAACCATAAGGTTATGCTGTGAAGGGAAAGAAGGAGCTGGTATGCAAGATGAAAAAGTCCATGTATGGTTTAAAACAATCACCAAGAATGTGGTATCAAAAATTTGATACTTATATGCTGGGACTTGGCTTCAAAAGAAGCAAAGAAGATCACTGTGTGCATTTTAAATTAATTGGTGATCATTTGATTTATTTGGTCTTATATGTGGATGACATGTTGTTGATAGGAAACAACATGGAGATTATCCAAGATGTAAAACTCAGTTGTCCTTTAAATTTGACATGAAGGACATCCGTGCTTCAAATTTCATTTTGGGCATGAAAATTAAAAGAGATTGGAAAAAGGAGGAAACTCAGGTTAAATTAGAGAAAATATGTCGAGATAATATTGCAGAGGTTTAATATGAAGGAATGTAAACCGATCAAGGTTCCTATTCCTGTTGGTGTAAATTTATCTGTGGATCAATGTCCCAAGACACATAAAGAAGAGGAGGACATGTCTCATGTTCCATATGTGAGTGCAATTGGTAGTTTGATGTATGCAATGGTCTGTACTAGACTGGACATTGCACATGCAGTCGAAGTTTTGAACAGGTATATGTCAAAACCAGGGAAGGAGCATTGGACAACAATAAAAGAGTTTTCAGGTATTTTCATGGCACTGATAGATATGGATTGTGCTACAAAGGAAGATCGGGATTGGACATAGTGGTGGATATACATAGATTTGTGGATGCAGACTAGGTTAGAGATTTGGATCGTAGGAGATCTACAAGAGGGTATGTGTTTAACCTATTTGGAGGAGCAATAAGTTGGATGAGAAAAAGACAGGCTGTAGTGGCACTTTCAACTACAGATGATGAATACATGGTAGCCACTCATGAAATTAAGGAATCATCATGGTTACAAAGATTGTGTTCAAGTATTGGGTTGGTACAACAAGTTGTAAGGATAGAGTGTGACAATCAGAGTGCAATTTTTCTGGCGAAGAACCCTACTTATCATTCAAAGAAAAAACACATTGATGTTCAATATCACTTTGTGAGAGACATGATTGAATAAAATAAAGTATCACTGATGACATGGAGACTTTGAAGAATGTTGCAGACTCATTAAAAAAATCTGTGAGCACTGAGAAGTTCTCTTGGTTTAGAGGATCCATGGGCATTGTTGCCCTGGATTGTTGACTATGTAACCCTATAACCCCCTGTATGCAAAGAAAACAACAAATGGAAGAATGTTGGGTATGTGTTATATTAATTGCACAAGCATATGTGCCGGGGGGTGGAGCCCCCTGCGCGGGGATTCAGGGGCAACACCCCGATTTTTTTTTTCTGCATCGGGACCACATTTTTTCTGCCTCAGGACCACATTATATTTAGGTGGTTTTTCGGCACATGTTTTCTTTGCCGATGGTTTTCTATTTCTGGTTAATGAATTAGGGTTTTGGACTAATCTAGATCATTGGGTTAGGGTTTTGGATATCGCTGGCTCCTATATGTATTTTGTATTGTAAACATTGTAAGATGATGAATAATATAGAATATGTTGGTCTTCACGATTTGGGTTTCCAGGGGAAAAATATCTGTGTAATGTTTGTATTTGCCATTGTATCTTTTCTGTTCCTTTATTGAATATCTGTTTGCAGTAGATATTGTACAAGGTTAAAATCTACAGTAAGCTGCCCAAAGTGATGAAATCCAAGGGCAGTCATTAAGGGAGACTATTTCCTGCTAAAGGATATATCACCTCATTCTCTCAAGTGATTACCCTAGCTGGAAGCCTAGAAGAATGGTCACTAAGTTACTTTTTCACATTATGTGGTTAGAGGGGAGAAGGTATAATTGAACTCGAGTAAGCTTCTTGACATTGACTAGCCTAAAAGTGGGGTGTTGAGTAAGTTGATTATCGTTGAGTGAGCACTTATGTATTCCACCACACTAGAGTGAGAGGGCATTGTGGCTATACCTAACCTCACATTGTCTCTCCTCTAATTTTACACCCCCATTTCAAGAAAAAAATGGGCGTCTCAATGATGACAGCGTTAGAAAGGTATTTCCCCCTCAATTATGTGACTTCTAGTTTTAATTGTTAGGTGTTGTTGGATCATCAATTAACAAATCCTATAACAAACTTCACAGATTGATCTAAATATTGATGTATTTTAATAAAATAAATTAATCATGTGTTCGTTACACCCTCTCGTGAATTGATGCTCGTGTAAGGGTTATAAGCTAATGAGTTTCGATTTTTTTTTAATTAAACACCAAGATTAAGTGGTTGATCTTAAACTTTCATCTTAACAAAATCACATAGCCTTGTGTTTGATTATGGGGTTTATTTTAAGGGTTTGTTATTTAGTATGGTAAGCTTTGTGTCCACAAAGTGATTGTTGGAAAGAAATCACTAAAGTGGAAAGTGCATAAAAATGAAATGGTGTTTCTTCTCTTTTCTTTTTTAGTTCCTTTTAATAATACAAGGAAAACATCAATTTGCAAAGGTTTTTAGTGTTACGAGATCGAGAAAAAATATAAAAAAACCTCCACTAAAACCTTTGTTAACGAAAACAAAGTTTTTGCATAGGTTTTAGTGAATGTCTAGTATACTAAAACTTCTGGGTATTTGGAGGTTTTAACATAAATGTTTTACCAATGTGCTTCCTACATTAAGGCACACTAGTGTGCCACTATTTAATATGCATAGGTGCATATTATATATTATAGAGAATCCATGTTATATATATCATTAAGCATCAATGCATATATATGCTTGTGCACTGCAAAATCTTGGTAACTATGACAATAATAATAATGGCAATGGTAACAATATCATTGAAGGGAACTATGTTGATGTGGTACTTAGGAGCCTCTGTGCGCTTATTATAGTTATTAAGACTAGTGTAGGCATACATGTAATATGCATCGATATATGCTATAATTTTATACATACCAATGCTTATATATTGAACATGCACTAGCGAGCTTATCTAAATAAAATGTACTAGTGCGCTTATTTAAATAAAATGTACCAATGTGTAACAATGATTTCAACGCACTTGCGTGTAAAACCTTAAAATACATTGGTGTATAACAATGATTTAAATGCATCAATGCATAAAATTGTATAAAACACATTGAGGCGTAAAAATGAATGCAACACACCTATACATTTCAGTGCTAAATTTTACTATGTTCTATATTATATTTTTGCGGGTATGCAAATGCAACCTCTTGTTTATTTATTTATTTTTAATTTCAATTATTGTCAAAAAAATTGTTTTATTTTTTATAATAATATTGAATTTTTTAATTTTAATTAATGTGTTTGGATATAATCATTACATTTATGTATTGTATCATTTAAATAAACACAACATCTACTTACTCTTATGTTCATTGTAATAATGTAAATAATCCATATATTTAATTGACAATGTAACATTTTACGATAACACGTGACTACAATAGAATAAGAAATCCATTTTTATATAAGAATAAGGAACCCTTCATACATGTTGGCAACATAAAAGTCTGCAATAAACAAAATGACAATAGATAATTGTTACAATTATTGGTAACCTGTCATCATACAAATTGGGACAATATATCCACATTAATTAAAATGCCTGATTTTTAGAGACAAACATTGCAAAATATAACACTTGTAACATTCAATTACATTAATCATCATTCATTGCTTAAATTGTTTCCATTGCTCAAGTTGTTTGCATGCCTCCTTTCTTCATCACTTGTAGTGGATTTTGTACTTGTGTTAAATAACTTGATTTTGTTGCACCTCTTCATGTTCCATCTACAAACATAGAAATAAAGTGCAATGAGTATATCTACATATATAGTATAATATACTTGCTTGTTTAAATCAATAAATGCACCATAGCGATTAGTGATTCATAAACAATATATATTTTTTCGAAGCAATGCCTCATGCTATCTCTCAACATATTTTCTGGTGGCACCACTCCATACTTTGTTTCCTACAACTTTTGTACACCATGACAAAGTATAGATATAATTTTATTTTCTTGTTCCAATATTTATAAAATAGGTTATGTAAAACAACATAGCTACTTACAAATTGTTCAACTAACCCTTGATACTCCAACACAAACTCACAACCCATATGCAATACAATGTCAATCAAATGTTTGGATAACTCTTCTTTGTACAAGAGAGCCTGGTAGACAACACCTACGAATGATTGTAAATTAATTAAAATATAAAAATCACAACAAATATGAAATGTTAAATAAGGGAAAGACCGATACTCCTCACAAATTTTGTGATTGATTCTTTTTCCCTTGTCGATCCATCTTATGTGCCGAATGGGTTCCATTTTCTTTTCTTTTTTGCAACAACAAGACAATTGAAAATTATTATTTCATGTGATAAAACTCTCTAATTATACATATAAAAAAACAATAATTACATACATTTGATGCACATTGTCATTGGACTCTTCCCATGATTCAATTATTCTTATTTTTTTTACTATCTCCTTGTAAACCTTTTAACACATCCCTATCAACATGTTTTGAATATCATCTCAATAAGTGTCTCTACTTTTCTTAATCTTCCTAAAAAACAAAAAGCACAATTAAAATCGATTAGTACTTCTATGAAGTAAATATAGTAGAAATATTAATTTTGTAATTCATTGGAATATTGTATGACTTTGCTATTGTGAGTCTTATATCTCTCATTTCCCATTGCCATTGAAATGCTTGCAATAGTTTAAATATAACCAAGTTCTTGGATTCATTAGATTGATTTCTGTACTGTAAGTGAAAAAGACATCTACATGTTCTTTCCACTTTATCCCTCATAGTAGTGTAAACGTTTTTCTCCTTATCATTATCTTATAGAACCACTCCTTATGAATTGAGGACCAATTAATCATCATTTACTTCCTTTGTAATTTTTTTCTTCTTAGTAGGGCCTTTTGTTCCCTTGTTGTTGTTCCCTGCATAACACTCAATATATGCAAAATCAAATGTTTGAAACCTGTCAACTATTATTATTAAGAATTACATTATTAGTAAAAAATCAAAGAAAAACTTCATGTTGATCACCTTTTGATCCACTAATTCCCCTCTTTGCAACATTGCCATAAAGCTTTTAAGTTCTTTTCCACTTAGATTGCAATTAATCTTATCATTTTTTTTCAAGTGTTTGCTTTGCATGAAGCACATTAACTAAGGCACACTATTTAAACCCACAAATAAATTCAAATATATTACTTTTATATTAAAATTTCAAGTAACTTGCATTGTTCTCTTCTTGGTATGTGCCTCCCTCGTGCTTGTTGTTGTTAGTTTTTTTCCTTGACTTTATATCAACCATCTCCCTAAAGACTTGCATAATGAAATATTTTTTACAAAGTAAGTAAATAATTTCATCCTAAACAATAACAATATCCTAAAATGTTTTTGGGTTGAGAGGTTCACTATAGATGGTAATATGCACTAGTGCTCTGATATAGTAATACGTTGGTGTGTTTACATCTATAGGAAGCACC
>ML818887.1:31350-75684 GCA_009831015.1 Picea engelmannii
TAGCTTGAAACATAAATTGAAGAAAGAAGACGTCCTAGGCCTAATTAATTTTACACCTAGGGTTTGTCTCTTAGGGTTTGAAAAGCCTTGTCCCCAAGCAACACTTTTCAGCCATAGATTTATGTTTTATAGCTAGCCGTTTTATCCAAAGAGTCTTAAGGAAAGAGGGAGGAGCATGAGGCCTAGCTTTAGCTACACCCGAATGAGCCTCCTCCCCTTAGGGTTTTCATTTGGTGGCCCTGCCATTGCAGCACCATCAAACCTAACTCTCCCGTCCTTAGGTTTAGATCTTTCCAAGTCATTTGTCTCTCTCCTTGACTCCATTAACACAAGGCACTAGTCTAAATTGCAACGTTGAGCTCTTAGTTCTCAAAACAATCTTTTAAACACTCTTGAATTGAAACCCTAACTAACCCTAGCATTTTTACTAACCCTAACTAGCTAGTGACGTCAAGCCTATTTGATATCTTGCTTGGTATAGAACTTTGTGGCCTTGTCACCTAGCAATTGGCATTGATGTGTTGAAATTTTTTATTGGTTTAGTTTGCAAAAACGTCCACCTCTTTGCCTCTCAAACTAACCTAAATTAGGGCTGACGTCACCTTTGTAGCAGCAACAATATTGATGACGTCAAGCCTCCTTTTAACCCTTGTTTAGTGTAAAACGTTGTGGTTTTATTATCTTTTGATAAACATTTAAGTGTTGAGCAATCCCATTGGCTTGTTTAACAAAACGTCCACTTATTTGACTAACTAAAATTAACCTAAAGTCAGGGCTGACGTCACCTTTAACTTGTGTAGTGACGCAACAACAATATATATATATATGTGAGCACATTTATTGCATTGTGATAATACAAGGATTTGATTTTATACATTGAATGCAAATATCTTTTTGGTGTTTATTGAGGAAGTAATATTATAAGTCTTGGTTTTAATAGCAATCATTGACTTCGTCAATAATTTCATTTATTGTTGCTCATATGTATTAAAGATAGTCATTGATATTTTGAAATGCTAACCACTGTATGCACATTTTAGTTTCATTTGCCTTATCTCACAAACAGGTGCCCTTTCAGTGGATTATCTTCTCTTTGACTATCTCTCTTGGCAGTAATCTGTGAAAGGAAACCCTTATCTTGATCCTTTAGACCTTTAGACTTTTCAGAACCTCAGATTACTAGGGACGTCTCCCTAGGGATTAGCCACCCTGAATAGAAAGAGCTCCCCATCGAGGTGACAGTGGGTGGGGAAGCTCCTGTTACGCCAGTTTGAGCCTTGCCTCCAAGCTACTTAAACCTACCCTACCAAGTGAGCGATAACATTTTGGTGCCGTTGCCGGGGAACACTGAGTCTATTTTCCTCAACGACAAACCTTTGGTAAGCCTTGTTTCAGAAGCCTTTCTATAAGCTTACCTGGCGACTCCACTACCTTTTCCCCCTATTCTTTGGTAGTTTCAAGAAAACTATCTGGCGACTCCACTGATGACAAAGCCAAAAATGACTTCACAATGGGACCCAGGAAACTACAGACCTTTGGATATGAGTGAAATCTCGGGATATCCCAGAAAAATGCCTCCTCGTTATAAGGATTTCCTCCCTCGTTTTGCTGGCATCGATGATGAATGTCCCAAGTCTCACATGAGAAGATTTTGGAAATTCTTCCAACACTTCCCTGTCAGCGACAAGGCTGAAGACTTGGTGATGAAGCTCTTCTCTGCCTCCCTGCATGGAGAGGCCAGAAGATGGTATGATAACCTCCTAGCTGCCAGCATCAATTCTATGGAACTCTTTGAAAAGGTTTTCCTTGCAAAGTGGACCATGGAAATGGAAGATGTACAATCATTGCTAAAAGATCTTGAAGGCATAAGGCAAACAGAGTCTGAGGTTGTCAGAGCTTTTGGGGTGAGATTCCAGAGACTGCTTTACCAGATTCCACAAAGCCATCGTCCTGAAGGCAACTACCTCGTTTACCTCTATACTAATGGACTTTAGGAACATTTGAGTTTCCTTCTAGATAACGTGTGACAATATTCCTTGTTTCAAAGCACCATCAGTGGAATTTATTATTCATGCAATGATAACGTCCAGATCTACAAAGGTTTCTAGTCTCTCTGATTAGTCATCAATCTATCAAAAGTCTCCAATCGATTCAACCAAATCGATCTTGAAATACATTGTCACTGTAAATTTCTATTAATTGGGATTCTAGCAACAATTACAAAACAGTTTGATGCCTACGAGACTATTATCGAACCAAAACAAGCATCAACTAATGATCTTGGCCACAATCCAATCAATACAAACGATCGACCACACTCTTTGACGGTGAAATGAAAATTTGCAACCCTCATCCAAAAGACATGTGTGATTTTCCTCTTTTGTGGCAAGCTCTACAGGCCACGAATTTTAATCCCATGTATGGAAGCAACAAGTCTTCAATTAGTCTTTGCATGTTGTATTTTCCTTTGAGTGATACAGGTCATGAATTTCAAGGTGACTAGATGTGAATATACTTTAGTGATTCACCACTGAACTACTCTAAGTGTTGTCAATCGAACGACGGTCCAATTTTCCAAGGATTTATCATGCCCACGCTATAGTCACGACTATACTCCAGTAATTCCATCTCTGTGTCCAGAAATCAGAAGGCTTTAACGTTGTCACTTTGTTATTAATTACTATAGGATTGTGTTCAATAAACTAGTCAATGTAATCATCAACGCAACCGTGGCTATTGCATTTGTAATGGCTTCTAAAATGCCCGATACCATAAACTGTAAATCAATTGATTTTGCACAATGGAAAGTTAATTTCCATACTAAAATATATGAATCCTCTTAATGACTAGCAGACCGGGGTTTGTTGCTTTTCATCCAATCATCTCGATTATGTGAATTTTCTACAGTGCTCTGCATCTTTTCTTCATCCAACTCTTCTCCTTAAAGGGATGGATCAATGGATGCATATTGTGTATACGCGTGCAGGCTTCATCGGATCCTGCTTTTATTATACAGTTTTGTTTTCTTCCATTTACCTGGGCCCTCCTTTGAGGGAGTGAGGCCCAATCCTGCTCTGCTACCATGTTGTTTTTCTTCATATGAGATATGATTGATATACTATTACAATGATGAGTGTTCCATATATAGGGAACATATGGTGACCATCCATGAAAGGATGCGTCCCTTGAATAATCAATAATTATATTATTGATTATTATTCTAAGAGAATGTCTTTCTGATATTGTCCAAACATCATCAAAATGGTGGGACTAACCCCGAGGGGGCACAAGAAATTCAAACCCATGACCTCCTCCATTGGAGATAGCTTCACGTATGGCTCAAAACAAAACCAAAAACTATAAACAATAAGTTGATTTAATACATATATGTATCAAACTAAGTGAAGAATCTAACTACAATGGACACACAAAAGTTGCAAACAATCCAAGCATAATTGTATGATGTCCAAGTTGCAAACAATCCAAGCATAATTGTATGATGTCCAAGTTGCAAATAATAAACATAATTAAAAAAAATTAAAGTAATAATTTTAAATAAATTTATTAAAAATATTAAAATGTAATGTACCCTCTTACTGTTGATATGATTTTATGATTACTGTTGTTATATTTTTGGTTCTTACTTGTTTCAAATATTTCATCAAATAGTTCACAATAGTGCTTTGATGCCACTGAAATATCCCCCTTAGGGTTACTGGTATATTCTAGGTTTATTGTTGATTTAGGACTTTTGTTAAACAATTTGACTGCTAATATGTTTGAGTGCTTATTGTTGATAAGTTTTTATGCTTATTTGGTTCAAAATTTTCGGCAAACAATTCACAATAAAATCCATAATGTTTTTGGCATTTTATTTGCATTTGATATATAAAAATAAATGGATACATATAATGGAAAATGATAAAAAATTACTCAAATTGTTGTTACAACGAGTGAGTCCATAATTACAGATTTGATAAAAATATTATTTCTGATGGTTTACATTTAATTATAACAGCAAAAACAACACATCAACTACAATATGATCTACTATTTTATTTCTGGCTTGCAATCACCACATTGGACAAAAAATAGATGCAACAAGTAAGGTGTTGTAGTGATCCCTTTCTAAACAGTGTGGACAACAAATACCTGTGAATACCCTTGCTGCAATATAAAACTAAATATCGGATCAACTCCTTTCCTTTGGCACGAGATCTGCAAATAAGAGGATGACCACTCCTTTTCAATCTCCCACGAGTTACACTAGATAATTTGCCCCCCTTTTACTGTCACAATACTAATTTAACGATAACGTCTAAAGAGAAGAGAAGATGAGGATGATTTGTAGTTTAAACCCCCATGGAGAGGACTCCCACAAAGCACCATGACCCATGTAAGAGATACAACCAAGGAAAAGGACAACACATAAAGGAATGGTGGATCACTTTGTTCCAAATAGTTTCCACAAACAAACAATAATCTAAAAAATGCCCACAATTTGAAGATGAGGGTTTGGTCTCCACAATAACAAAAAAACTCTGCAAATGCCCACACAACTTAGAAAAATGACGAGTCTTCCTCTTACACAATGAATCCAATGAGAGATTTGTATGATCTCTACCTCTGACTAGCTAGGGTGGATTTGTTTCACCATCGAAACCAATATGCTCAAGGGTTTCTGGCCCAAAGCCCCAAAAGCTACTAGAGCTCTCCAAAATCCAAATTTGATAAATGATCATGAATAATGAGAGAATGAGCTCCTAATTCTCCTTTATACTACATTTATCTTTTTTCCCTCAATTAAATAATATAAAGTGACTTTTTAATTTCTCTTTAATATTTCTCAAAAGTCACTTTATAACACCATTTTAACTCCAAAAAGTGATTTGTCTTATTTTAAAACATTTTCAGGCACTGGAAGTCACTTTTCAATCTCCCAACATTTAAAGTTCTTCATCCTGGTTCCAACGAGCTATTAAAACATGGTGCTCCTCTTAGATAATTTATTAAAATGACAATCTTAGTGAAATCCATTAAATAATGTTCAGTATTACTCTCAAATTACGAGAACGATCGAAATACATTGGAATCGAAATCTGACTGCGCAAGAGTGATCCTAATGATGGAAGATGATAAACATACCTCTGAAAGCATCATATAACTCCTCTAAACCATCTCAGCTCACCGGTAACATCAAATCACCCCTCTGATCAGGTTGGCATGAACACCGACAATCATCTCCATTTTCAGAGCAAGAGAACCCCAAAATGGGGACATTACCAAAAAAAAGTAAAAAAAAATGTTTAAGGATATTATTCGTTTTAAGACTAATGAATTTCCTTCAACAAAAGAATAAAGTATGTTTCCTTTGAAATTCGATAATTAATAATACTACAAGTCTGCAGGTCTAGGAACTAAAAGCAATTATACTCTACTTTATAATCTTAAGATCAAATGAGTAACCTTGATGTAGTACACTTCATTCTACAACATTGTCGAATCAAAACAAACCCAAGTAATCCACAAATAAATATATTCGAAGTCAATGACAATAAACACAAAGTCAAAATTGTGATCTATAGGCTTATATATTATTCACCAATTTCATGATTCAATTTTCACAGTTTTTTATTTGATATTTTTTGTATTTAACGTGTCTTTAACTTTCTTGTGAATTTCATTTTCTAAATGTTTTATTCATCTCTTCCATGTCTTCATTTAAAATCTTTTACATATATTATTTATTATCCATTTAAATTGAAAATCTAGTTATAATTTTTTTTAATTATAATTTTGAATTATTAAAATCATTATTTTAATGCAAAAATGGATTCAATACCCTCAAATACTCCTATCTATTCTTATTTTGCAATGTTAATTATTGATATATGTAAAAATAAATAAATAAACACTTATTATTTTGAGTAGCAAAAATAAAAACAAATTCATAAAACATTCCACTACAACAAACACAGATCACTTTTATATTCCACATTTTTTTTTGTTAGAAATGCTCGTAGCTTGTGGGGCCAAGATTTCAACCGTTGTCTAAGATCTAGCATCTAAACCTTCTAAATCACTAGGGGATCACACCCGACTTGGGCATCACCAAACCCTTAACAAGGCTGAATTTTTTAGTGTCTCCTCCCAACTAAACACACCGTAAAGATATTAAACTGCGATCTCATAGCAAATAAAACTCATAGCAAATAAAACCCACACCTTAACTGGTTGAGCTGCTAACTAGAATTGGCCAACCTTTTATATTCCATTTTGAAATGTACATAAAATATATCATAAATACCACCATACATATAATTTAACATTTCTCAACAAATTTTAATCAACCAAATTAATGAAATTAAGATATTTCTACTTATTTTAATGAAAGAAGAAAAAAGTACACAAACTTTTATATCTATTCTAAATTGAATAGGAATTTTGTAAAAAAATATTTTACATTCTATTCTAAATTGAATAGGAATTTTGTAAAAAATTGTAATTTTATTTAATTGAGAAAATTTTAATCATAAAATTTTGAGATTTTAAATTTTTTTAAAATCATTAATAGGAGTTTTGTTAAAAATTATAATTTTATTTAATTAAAAAAATGTTAATCAAGATTCTAAACATTTTTATACCCATTCCAATGAAAGTTTTAAAAAAACAATTAAAATTTTATTTCTTATATAATTTAAAAATATTAATTAAAATTGAAATTAAATTAATTAAAATATGTATAATTTATAAACTTATTAAGTCATTCTTAATCAAGGCACTTATGAGATGACTATCTAAACTATGGTGATGGTACATGTATCACCTCTTACACAGTACATTTTTCAGCTCATTGTCCGTCGAACTCCATATTCCTTTTTTCAAATATTTTGGGAATCTTTACATTTACATGTATTTAGATTGTTGCATCGTTGTTTTTTACATTAATTTTCTTGCACAAGCCTTCCCCAACTATACAATAAATACTTAGGGATGGGCTCTCAACAATTCAAGTCGGGATAGGATTTGTTCGGTTGGTCTTTGGTCTTTCCGTTATACCAACTATTATAAGAACAAAATAATACTACTCTAACAAAAATTATTATATTAAAAAAAAATTAGAATAATTTTTGAAGAAAAAGAAATTCAAATATAAAGTGATTTAAATAAGTGATTATATAAAAAATATTAACAAATATAACTGCTAATAAACAAAAATAAAAAGCAATCTTCATTGTAGAGAATGATCAACTATCATTGCTGCAACCACCATTATATATTTAAGGAAGTTTCATGACAAACACACCATATTCAAGGAAAAAAAATTCAAAAAACACTTCTTGAGGAGAGGCAAATCTGGAAAGGTGGTCATATGTACTAGAAATAAAATTATAAATGCTAGTAAACAAAAATGAGAAGTGATCTTAAAAGTAGAGAATGAGGAAATGACTATTTCTAAATGCTACAAAAATGAGAAGCGATTTTAAAAAGTAGAGAATGATAAAATTGTCACTGTTACAACAATCATTGTATTTTAATAATAATAATTTATTTTTATTTTTATTTAAAAAAAAATACTTTTGAAAACAAAGAAATCCATATAAAGATATTTAAATGTATATTTGTGAAAAATAAAATGTTAGTCAAATTATTTTTCCAAAAAAATCTTAAATCATATATAAATTCTTAAACGTATATTTGTGAAAAAAAAAATGCTAGTTAAATTATTTAAAAAAAATAAATTATATTAAATATTTTAAATAAAAAATCAAAATAATATTTGATTATTTTAAAAAGCCTAAAAATAAGATATAGTCTCTAACCTATCTTCAACAACCACGTAACAATTGAATTATGAACAAAAATTGAATCACTAAAAAATCCTTCCTCAAATTTTAATTGACATTATGGCTGAAACCAAAAGCTTTTAAATGGATGAATTTGAAATTTTGGTAGGAATTGCAAATTTTATATTTCAAGTGAAATGATTAATTAAAATAAAATACTCATCCATATAATTAATAATCAATCTTATTGTATTAATTAATAGTATGGATTATACATATAATTAATAATTAATCTTATTGTATTAATTAATAGTATGGATTATATAAATGAAATATTAAACAAATATTCCATATAATTCCTTTAACAATTTCATTCCAAATCATCTTAGTTCAAATCACTACTTACAATATATCATGTTATCGTGACATTTTAAAAGGGTGGATAATATTAGCCATAAGCAATATAATAACGTCTCAAGTCTCAAGGTTGAGTTGTATTTTTTTATGCAAAGTAACAATGTCTATATTTTTTGAAACCCTGAGGAATGAGATTCTTCCTTCATAATTTATGGTCGCCATAACAACCTGTGGAGTTATTGTCCTCACCCTTAAAGCCTCCATGATACAATAATTTTTGTTTTACTTTAATCTAGTTTCTTGATTCAAAATGTTGTATTCTTAGTTTCTTTAATCTAGTTTCTTGATTCAAAGTGTTGTGGTTTATAGGGTAAACCAACAATACCCCTTTGCACTCAATTTCTTAAGCCGTGTGACATGCAATAACACCATGGTCACTGATTAGATGCTAAACTCACCCCATCTTAGTAATAAAAAACTAAACTAAGGGTACAATCAAGCTTGAAACATGCAGATAAATGTCCTGGCATCTGTCCTCAACTGTTGCTACATGTTCTTCCATTGTCTTGTAATTTGATGTCTTATGTTCTTATGTGGTGTTGATATTTGTCTTTCCAGCACAAAATACAATTACATATATCAAATTTAAAAAATAATATTTATTGTTTGTTTGGTCATGCTCTTTTCATCCATAAGAGAACATTGATTTGGGTGTTATTCTTACCCCTAGGTGCAGAGTTTTGTATTCCTAACTCCTTCTACTTCAAAAAATACTTTCTCTACAGATTTTCAATGTTTTTTATGAATGTATATGTTGTTGAAAATTGACATTTAGAACAATAATTCTATTAGGTATCTTGAAAAACATGATGACTAACACTATAGATTATTAGTAAAAAACAAATTTCCAATTGCTACACAAATATTGATTTGTATTTATTAACAAAACAAGGGTGTTGTTCAATTATTGTATATTCATTATTTGTTAGATATAGACCAGGTTTTTGACTTATGACAATGCTTGGATCTCTACTACAATAATAAATGTGGCCAAAACCCTTAGGGTTTTGAGATTTATTCTTTGATTACACCATACAACTCAATTATTGGGGTAAAATTAACCATCTAATGATCTGAATAAGATCCGGATAAGAACAATTTACTAAGGCACAGGCTCAACGATGATTGACATATGAAACATTTGAGGCTATGGACGAAACCAATTTGTTGACGTGAAGAGCCCCATTCCATCACGATCAGTGTCCACCCATGCCACATATCCCAACAATTATTTTTCTCTCTCTTGGAGGTGAATTTACTTTGCACTCATCGTATGGTTAGCGTTGGGAATTTTTAATTGTATGTTGGTCGTTTTCCCCTTTGTTGGGTTGTTTTTCTTAGTGTCGAGTGTTTTTAATTGTCAGTTGGTCGTTTTCCCCTTTGTTGGGTCGTTTTTATTTGATGCTAAGTGCCCAAACTCATCCCTGGACCTTTTTCTTTGATTTTGAATGCCTATACTTGTCCATGGATGTTTTGCTTTGATGTTGAGTGCCCAAACTCATCCTTGGATGTGTTTCTTTGATGTTGAGTGCCCATACTCATACCTGGATGTTTTTCTTTGATGTTGAGTTCCCAAACTCATCCCTAGATGTTTTTCTTTGATGTTGAGTGTCTAAACTCACTTGTGGGTGTTTTCTTTATTTCTCAATGGTTTAATTCATCTACTTATCACTTATTTATAGATGAGCATCCTCATTTTTCTCATTGGTAATTTAACCTATTCCCACAAGTTTTTTATGGGTCATAAGAAATCTCTCCACCGAGACTTAAGCTATAGAAGCTTAAACTATGGAAACAAAAGCTGCAAAAAATATGGTTGTGGAAGTTATGGCTATGGAATTTGTTGCTCCGAAGGTTGTTGAAGTAGTTTGAACTATGAATTGTACAAAAATATAACTTTAAAGAGTCACAATTAGCATATGTGTTGGTGAAATGGACATGCTATATGCATACAATTTGCGGTCATATGGTATCAGAGCAAGAGTTTGAGTACACCTAATGAGACCTGTATGGTAAGTACCCGTAGTGAGTACAAAATAAGTGGAAAAGAGTAGTTTCCAGGGTTAGGGTGAACTAAAGTACCAAGAATGATTGGGGAACATCATGGAGAAGATGAGGAAGAAGATCCCAAGGTCAGGTTGGACTAACTTGAGCAAAGTCTGGCCATGTTGACATCGATGGTATCACAACTATGGGCAACACAATGTAGGTAGAGACCATCAATAGAGGCTTGTCATGAAGAACCCAAGAAAGAACAAAAGAAGTTAGAGTCAGAGTGCAAGAATGAGCCAGAGGTGTGAGAATGCAACTATAATAAAACATGGTTACCTTTCTGTGTGGAGGTTAAGGTGGACATCAAGTCATATGCTAGAGAATATGATGCCATCAAACTGAACTAATGGTTGTAGAAGATGGAGGTAGACTTTAGTGTGCATGAAGTAATCAAAAAACAAAAGATTGCATTCACACAGTTGAAGCTTGAAGGCCATGCTTTGGCATGGTGGGAGAGTGATGCAGTAGGCATAGAATTGGAAAATGAGCCACCAGTGACTGATCAGGAGGAGTTCAAGGATATGATTGAAGCCCAGTTTTTCTCAATTGGATATGAGGAACACCAACAAATAGTATGTCATTACATCATGCAAAGGAAAGGATAGTCCGTGCAGGAGTTCACCACTAAGTTAAAGAAGAGAGCAACTCATATGGGAGTCTCTCTCAAAAGTCTAGATATGTTGGTCAAGTACTAGGGGGCATTGCTACCTCGAATTCGATGTCAATTGATGTTTTTCATACCAAATACAATTGATGAGGCTAGTGTTCAAGCACAATAACCCAAAGGAGACAAGCGGAAGAAGCAAGCAAGCATGCACAAGCAAGAAAAACCACAAGAGAAACAAAAGAAGAAGAAGTGGAATGAAAAGAAGATTGTGGCAGTGACACAAGAGTCAACCCCTTCCACCAAGCAATGCAAAGGTTGTGATCAAAAGGGACACAATGAGGAGGACTATTGGAAATTGTACCTTGAGAAGCGCCCCAAACATTTCCAAAAGAATAAGAAGAAAGCAATGTTAATTGTGGATGTTGAGGAAAGGGCGGATAACACCTTGGACCTAGAGGGGAATATTAGTTGTACTAATCTTCAAAAGGAGGAGATATTAGTTAGTTGCAGCAACGGAGAGGAGAAGGAGATGAGAAAACTATTATGCATTAAAATCCACATGAAATGAATCAAGGTGTATTGTGTGTATGCTCTTGGTTCATAATCCAACTTAATCTCTGTGTAATTGGTTGAGAAACTTAGGCTAGAGAGACAAGATCATCCATAACCATACCGTCTAGGTTGGGTAAGGAAAGATGTGGAATTTAAAGTGAGCAAGTAATGCAAATTCAATTTCTCCATCAACCAAAACTTTATGGATGAAGTAGTTGTAGAAGTAGTTCGTTTGGATGTATGTGGAGTCATCTTGGAAAGCCCATACTTGTATGTGAGAGATGCCATTTTCAGGAGGAGAGATAACCAATATAGGTTAGTCAAGGAGAGAAAATCATGTGCCATAAATTCACATAAGGACAAAGATAAACTCTCTTTGATCAACACTCATTAGGCTAGGAGAATCATGGGCAATATGAAGAAGTTGGTCTTATTGTTTTTTAGAGAAGGAAAGCAACAAGGAGAAGGAAACACGTTGGAGATGAAGGAATCCTTGAAAGGATCTAGTGCCAAACAATGCCAACAACTACAACAATTGATACAATCCTACAGGGAACTGTTCTAAGAGCCTCAGGGACTACCAAAAAATCGAGAGGTCGAACACAAGATTTAGTTGTTGTCGGAGTCACCACTACCTAAAATTGGATTGTATAAGCAACCCGTCATTGAAGCAGATGAAGTGAAGAAGAATTTGCAGTGGTTTTTGGATCATGGATTCATTAGACCCAATATGTCACCATGTGGATCACCCATCATTATGGTGACAAAGAAGGATGGAATTTGGAGAATGTCCATTGACTATCATTCCTTGAAAAAAATCACCATCAAGAATAGATATCATTTATCAAGGATTGATGACTTGTTGGATTAGCTGCAACAAGACAAATTCTTCACCAAGTAGGACCTTAAATTAGGCTACCATCAATTGAGTATTAAATCAGAAGACATGTGGAAGATAACGTTCAAAACAATATAAGGTTTGTACGAGTGGTTAATAATTCTTTTCAGTTTATGAAATGCACCTACAACTTTTATGAGATAGATGGATGATGTGATATGTCCCTTAATTGACTCTTTTGTAATAGTATATATAGAATACATACTAATATTCAACAATTCTTGGAAAGATAATTTTTCACGTGTAACACAGGTACTTGAGACCTTAAGGAAGAATCAATCATTTTCCAATTTGCAAAAATGTGAGTTCGTGAAGACGTCTTTGATATATATGTTGGAAATTGTGTTGTCGTTGATGTCAAAGATAGACCTCACTATGACAGTCATGGATGTCGTTAATATCACAAGTAGGGGAAGACTAATTGTTATCAATGATAGGGGAGATTGTTGGAAACAATACTATCATTGATGTGAAAGGAGATAGCCAAAGGAGATAAACTATCAGAAACAATGTTGTAGAGATGTCAAAGACAGGGGGAGACTACGAATGTATCCAAGTGATGATAACCCTCTCCAAGCTCCCTATGTGTTTACCCTAAATCAAAATGACCCTACAAATGATAGTTCCGAGTATCTAACCAAAACCAGAAATATGAATCCATGGACAAACACAAAAAGAAGTCATATTGTTACAGCCAAAGAGGAGACCAAGAAGAGTTCAAAATACGAGTCAAATCATAAAGAGGAAGAAGAGAATGTCTGTGTGGTTGATGTGCCTCTAGGTATTTAACCTGAGTTATGAAAGCAATCCAAATAAATCTAAGTTGCAAAGAAGGAGCAATGAATTTGAATGTTGGAAGGGATGAGACAAACCCATGAAGAAAATAGAAGGTTTTTGAGTCACATAAATAAGTACATGAAGATGTGGCTGACAGATCAGAGTTTGCAAAATTCAAAGATCGAGAGGAAGAAGATCGAAAAGGTTATGATGCCTTTAAATGAATAAGTCCCAAATTATACTATTACTATAAACAAAAAATTGTGTTTGTGTAGGAGGAAATCTCAGTCATTGATTCGGCACAACAAACAAATATGGGTTTTTGGTCGCAGGGCAAGGGCATCAAAGTGTTTAAGTGTAAGGTTACATTGGGACTTTGAAGAAAGAATCTCCAAGTCAATAAGAGTCGTTTGATCAATCAGAGAATGGTCTCGGTGAAATATGGACCATGGATGTTGGTCATAAGCTTGTTGTAAGGTTAGATCATCAGAGTGTTTGAGTGCAAGGTTGCACAAGGAATCCGATGGGAGAAGCTTTGAGTAATCAAGAACCATTGATTTATCATAGGCCAGGAGAACTGAGAATTGTGGTTGTTGGCGACATGTTAAGTCGACAGAGTGATCAAGTGAAACGACAACCATTGATCGAAGTGTGAGCCATCGGAATGGGTTGTGATATTTGAGAATGGAGTCCAAAGATGAGAAAGTCTGAGAACCATAGATTCATTGAAGGATCTACCTCAATCATTGGATCTATAATGATATGTTTTGAGGAAGGAGAGGGACGTCAAGGTGATGTAGTGTACATCTCGGTAGTCATAGTGATGAGGATGCCAGTGTGGAATCTAGAGTGTCCCAGGACTAACACATGTCAACTTGTGATTGTGCTAAATGAAAGTGGGCCCCGGTAGGACATGGAAACCTTAAGTTCATCATATCCAATCTCATCCATTGAAAATGGTACAACGAACAGATCTTCATCATTCATCGGAGAGGCTCGGGTTGGAGTAGATTGTGATACCTGTAGTGAATATGATATGAGGGATTTTGAGAATGATTTTGAGTCGTTGATCTGGGTAGCGAGTAGATCTTATTCGTTCATCGAGGAAGCAATGGTCAGAGCGGACTATGTTACATGTAGTGAAGGTAAGCCAATGTCGAAGAGATCTAAGGAGTGATCTAGACTGTAGGTTATAAAATAGGAGAGATGAAATCTCAATCGTGGATCATTGTGGGTCCCACCTAACCTTCCCATGAGCAGTTAGAGAGATGGATATAGTTTTCGTGTAGGTTGAAGGAGCAATGCAATCAACACTATTGATCCTGGCTCTTCAAGGACTCTTGGATATGTCAGAGTATGTACCATCGAAGAGGCTATGGTCATAGTGGATTTGATGAATAGATAGGTTCCGATGAAGAGGATTTTGAGAGTCAACGATAGTCATTGATCAACAATCATATGGTTGTTGAGCAACGAGGTCATGTTAAGTGTTTTGGTACCCCAATGAGCCCAATATCAAGGAGATCACAATGGTTGTGATCAAACAAAGATACGATCGAATGGCTACTAAGCATCGAGTGTTTAGATAACCCGATTGTCCCCATATGAATAAGATCAAATCGATGAGTGAGATCAAATCTGGACCAGATCTAATGGTGGATGAGTGTTGAGGTACTAGGGGTCCGATAGGCCTAGTGGTCCCAATGAATGTGATCACATGTTGATGATGGAAATTCAATGGAGACCGATATCAGATAGTGGTTGAGTGTTCTAATGGCCAGAAAGAAAATCAATGGACAAGATTGAATCTAGGATCATATCCGACGATTGTTGAGCATCAAAGTTGTGTTGAGTGGTCTGTGAGTAGATTGCGTGAAATGAAAGTTGTCAGTGTTGGATTCTAAGGAAGTGTTTTCAACCCTATTTGATGGATAATCGAGAGACATGAATCCAACTTGTTGAACAAGATTTTGTTGAGAATAAATCATTGGTGTATGTGCTCTAATAAATATAATGATGCACGGATAATTTCGTATATGGACAGTGTAATGGAAGTGTGGTGTGTTCTGATATTGTAGAATTGAGAGAAAAAGAATGAGTGAGAAAGGATGTGTACGTGAGAGTAAGAAAGAAGAGGCTCTAAAGCTTGTGAGAGAGTATGATATGATGGTGAAAGTAGAGTTAAGAGGCTCACAGGTTTGAGGATACACGAGAATGGAAGAAGAGAATATATGAATGTCTCAGGGTGGTTGGAGATGTTAGAATTTGCAGATGGAGAACTAAGACAAAATGGAAGGAAATATCCAAAGTTATAAAAAATTGATCACAACAAGTAGAGATATGAATCTTTTGGTTATGCATTCAAATTAATTGGAAGAGAAGGACAGTTGAATA
This sequence comes from Picea engelmannii, assembly GCA_009831015.1. NCBI lineage: Eukaryota > Viridiplantae > Streptophyta > Pinopsida > Pinales > Pinaceae > Picea > Picea engelmannii. The sequence goes on from ML818887.1 coordinate 46,835, forward strand.
AATAAAGATATAATGTTAATATTTGAATATGCCGACATAAATATTTGTGATGTTCACCATTTGAGTTGATCGTATGAAGTAACTCTTTGTGTCAAAGGACAGTGATGAAAACTATTTTACCATAAGAAGCCTAAAGATGAATAATAAGCCTGCAGATAGGAAGCAAGGATGTAATGAAAAGCACAAACTCCGGGGGAGTTGCATAAAAATAAGAAGGTTGTTGGTTGCAGAGCATAAAACAAAAGTACAATGTAAGAGGGAGACAATCCCTTTGTTGTTGATGTTAAAGGGGGAGATTACAAAGAAAGGGGGAGACTTGCAGGAAGCAGTCAACTTAGATGAGAACAAATTCATGAAATCTATGGTTGCATAGATTGAAGGAGTTTCCAAATGTGTTTACATCAATGAGTGTTGCCATCAATGACAAAGGGGGAGATTGTTGGCAATTATGTTTTCATTAATGTCAAAGGTAGACCTGACTATGGCAGTCATGGATGTCATTAATATCACAGGTAGGGGGAAACTGACTGTTATCAATGATAGGGAATATTGTTGGAAACAATATTGTCATTGATGCCAAAGGAGATAACCAAAGGAGATAAACTATTAGAAACAATGTTGCAGAAATGTCAAAGATAGGGGGAGACTATGAATGTCTCTATGCGATGATAACCCTCTAAATCAAAATGACCTTGCAAATGACAGGTCTAAGGATCAAACTATAACCAACAACATGAATCCATGGACAAGCAAATAAAGCAGTGAGATTGCTACAACCAAAGTGTTAGGATCCATCCCTAACCCCTCATAGTTAGTCATTAGTTAGTTGTCATTGTAATAAGTGGTCAACCCTCATTATTATCGAGACCACAAGTAGTTAAAAGGTTGGTTAGTGGAATGTTATAAATTAGTTATGGATAACCCATGGTATTGGCCCGTGGTATTTTTGGTTGTGAACTGTATTTAAAGAATGCATTTCTCCATTGTAAGTTGTTGAGGATTATTGTAAGAGAGCTCTGCTCATTTGGAAGTTTCCCCCTCGAAGAGGCAAGTAACCCAAGTTTTCTGCGATATCAATATTATATTTCTACTCTATATTTGATGTTCTTGTTACTTGCACATTATATTTGCTTGTTATGTTAATTGTTCCAGGTATATCACAAGTGGTATCAAAGCGCTTTCTTGGGCAACAATTGTGGGTGAAATTTTTTTCCAAGGTAGAAACGAGTTTCAACGTTGATAAACCACAAAGATCTATTGTTCATCGCACAAATCCATGGTTGGGGAAGCATACATGCTGAAAATACAAGTGGTTTTTAAGAGAACATATGTTGGCCACCCTTGTAACCCCTGTTGATACCCTTTTGAGTGGTAGTACATTAGACAACACCTGTGCATGGACTTTCCCTAGGCATCCTGGAGCCTTCCTAGCTCAATCAATCGACTACGTGACTGTTATAGTGTCACCGAGAACAACAACCAGGAAGATACTCTCCATTACCTGAGTAATTGGGTAGTATGGCTAAGGGTACGATCAATCCTCCTTAGTTGGTTCCCTGAGATATTGGGCCTAGTACTACTGTCGACCCTTGTTTGTAGGTACCCTGAAACAAACCATAACCCCGGGGAAAGACAAAACAGAAAAATAACAACACATAAAGAGCATAGACAAGATCCATTGTTGCAGAACCTAGCCTCCAACATTTTGGTTGTGAAATTCCTACATCTTTCTTTCTGTTAATAATTTGGACATTCTGACATTGTAGAATTATTCAAATCGAAGTATAACTCCGTTGGAGTTAAAAAACGTCTGGGGACTAACAACACCCTTATTTGAGACCTATCCTATTGGCTTCCTATTTTTTATCTGATCGTAGTGATACCTATCATTTTTAATCCCTTTTGTGGACCCAACCACTTACCCCCTTGTTTGCGACCTATCCCATTGGCTTCCACTTTTCTCCATGATCGTAGATATACCTATCATTTTTAAGCCTTTTTTTGGACCCAATCTCCTTCCTGGAACCCTTATTTGCAACCTAGCCCATCAGACTTTTTATCTCGTGTTGATCACTGTGGTAGCACTCTCCCTAAGCCTTTACAACGACCCCTACCACCCACTCTCATACTAGGGATGAGTGGGACACTAAGGTAACCCAACTATATGACAATGTCTTTGAGATCAAGTAGACCCTAGGGGACCTTATCCAACTCAAGAAGCACTTTCAAGACATGGATGACATAAAGAACAACCTGCAAGCCATTTCCCAACACCTTGGATTGCATGATAAGGGTAAGTACCCAAAGTACCACTCTGAAGCCCCTCATTCTTCTCATTATGAGAATACTCATAATTCCCACTCCCCTTGGGGTTCTCCAAACTCTTGGAATAAGCTACCAAAAGTGGAGATGCATAAATTTTATGGATTTGACCCAGCTGGGTGGGTCTCCCAAATGGAACACTACTTCTCCCTCCATGATATTCAGGATGATGAGACCAAACTCCATGTAGGTGTTCTGTACTTTGATCAAGAACGTTGGAAATAGTGGCATCCCAATTGGAACATGTTCACCAAAGGTGTTTGTGCATGTTTTGATCGAGAATCTAATTATTTTGGGTGCATCACCAAGCTGAAACAAATAGGGGCAGTCGTCGATTTCATCACAACATTTGAACAATTTGCTATCAGAACTAAGGGCTTATTTGATGAATTATATTTTGAATGTTTCATAAGTGTTAACAGAGGCAATTCGTGCTCACGTTTGCATGCATCATCCTATTACTTGGTTTCATGCATGCAAATTAGCTTTAGAAGCTGATACCATTCTTCAGGAACAACCCCTTTGTTCTTCAGTCCCCAACCATCCTCATCCAAGGGATACCACTACTCCCACTCAAACCTTGAAGGTTCAAAAGGTGTCTCTAACATAAATGGAAGAACGTAGGAAACAAGGGCTTTGTTATTAATGTGATGAAAAATATGCACCAAGACATAAATGTCGTGAACATAAGTTCTTCTAGATTGATGGGTTAGAGGATTGAATGTTAGATGAGGCCCCCAAACTAGAGGGTTTCTGAGTCACAAAAACAAAGTACAGGAAGATGTGGTTGAAAGATCATAGTATGCAAAAGTTGAATATTGAGAGGAAGAATATTAGAAAGGTGTCGACACATTGAAATGGATAGGACACAAAACATGCCATTACCATGAAGAAAACTCTGTGTTGATGTTGGAGGAAATCTTAGTTGTTGATTCAACTGGACAAACAAATATAGACCATTGGTCGTAGGGTAAGGGAATGAATGTGTTTAGGTGTAAGGTTGCATTGGGACTCCAACGAAAGAATCTCATAGTCAATAAGAGTCATTGGATCAATCGAAGAATGGTATCGAAAAAATTTGGACTGTGGATGTTGGTATTAAGCATGTCGAAAGGTTAGATCATCAGAGTGTTTGAGTGCAAGGTTGCACAAGGACTCTAATGGGAGAAGCTCTGAGTTAACTGGAACCATTGATCTATTAGAGGCCTAGATAACAGAGAATCATGGTTGTTGTGGCATGTTGAGTCGACGGAGTGATCAAGTGCAACGACAATCATTGATCTGTTAAAGAGTGGTCTCACCAGATCTTGAACCGTTGATAAAAGTGCGAACCACTAGAATGGGATATGATACTTGAGAATAAAGTCCGACGATGAGAAGGTCTGAAGACTGTAGATCCATCGGAGGATCTACATCAACTGTTGTATCTATACTAATATGTTTCGAGGAAGGAAAGTGATGTCACGGTGAAGTATTGTGACAACTCAGTAGTTAGAGTAATGAGGATGCTAGAATGGAAGCCAGAGTGTCCCAGGAATGACACATGTCAGCTTTTGATTGTTCTTAATGAAAGTGGGCCCTATTTGGACATGGAAACCTTTAGGTCATCATATCAAATCTCAGCTGTTGAAAATGGCGTAGCGAGCAGATCTTCACTGTTCATCAAAGAGGCTCGAGTTAGAGTGGATTGTGATACCTACAGTGAATATGCTCCGACGACGAGGGATTCTGAGAATGATTGTGAGTCATTGATCTCGATAGCGAGTAGATCTCAGTCGTTCATCAAGGAAGCAATGTTTGGAGTGGACTGCCTTACTTGTAGCGAAGGTACTCCAATGACAAGGAGCTCCGAGGAGAGATCTAGACCGTAGGTCGAAAAATATTCGAGATGAAATCTCAACCATGGATCGTTGTGGGTCCCACCTAACCTTCCCACGAGCAGTTAGAGAGATGGGAGATAATTGTCGTGCATATTGAAGGAGTGATGCAATCAACATTGTTGATCCTGGCTCTTCAAGGATCATTGGATCCGTTGGAGTACGTGTCGTTGGAGAGGCTATGGTCAGAGTGGAGTTGATGAACATACAGGTTCCATTGAAGAGGATTCCAATGGTCAACGATAGTTGTTGATCAACGATTAGATGATTGTTGAGAGACGAGGTCATGTTAAGTGTTTTGGTACCCCGATGAGCCCGATATCAAGGAGATCAGATCGATGGTTGTGATCAAACAAAGAGACGATTAGAAAACTATTGAGCATCGATTATTTTGGCACCCCTATTGTCTCGATATGAAGGAGATTAGATCTATGAATGAGATCAAATATGGACCATATCTAACGATGGATGAGTGTTGAGGTCCTGGGGGTCCGATAGGCTCGATAGTCCCAATGAATGCGATCACTGATCGACGATGGAAATTCAATGGAGACCCATATCGAATAGTGGCTAAGTGTCAGAAGTATGTTGAGTGTTCCAATGGCTAGCAAGCAAATCAATGGACAATATTGAATTTAGGATCAAATCGGACGACTGTTGAGCGTCAAAGTTGGGTTGTGTGGTCTGTGAGTAGATTGTGTGAAATGAAAGTTGTTAGTGTCAGATTCTAAGGAAGTGTTTGTAGCCCAATTTGATGGAGAATCGAGGGACCTGGAGCCGAATTATTGAACTTGATTTAGTTGAGAACAAACCCTTGGGGTATTTGCTCTAATATATATAATGATGCCAATAACATTTTTTAAATGGACAGTGTAGTGGAAGTGTGGTGTGTTATGATATTGCAAAATTGGGAGCAAAGGAACGAGTGAGAAAGGATGTGTATGCGAGAGTAAGAAAGCAGAGGCTTTGAGGCTTATGAGAGAGTATGGTATGATGGTGAAAGAATAGTTACAAGGCTCACATGTCCAAGGATACATGAGAATGGAAGAAGATAAATATGAATGTCTCAGGGTGGTTAGGAGGTGCAAGGAATCTCTAGAATTATGCATAATAAAAGTGCTAAGTTAGAGCAACGATTCTTTGTTTGAGAAGATTTGAATGTCTAAGGGTGGTAGGGTGGAGCTCGAGAGAGGATTGAAGTATTCATTGTAAGTTTGTGCTTACATTGAAGGTTGGTTCCTTCTTTATTAGTAAGTGGGTGCTTGAAGTGCAAGTTGGTGCCCATGATTATATGAGTTGGTTCTTGTAGTGAGGATTGGTGTCCTTCGCATATTGGTGTTTGCAATCAGCAAGTGGTTGCTTGCAATGCAAGTTGGTGCGTGAAGTTCTACAAGTTGGTGCGTGAAGTTCTACAAGTTGGTGCTTGTAGCAAGGATTGGTATCCTTAGCATATTGGTGTTTGTAATTAGCAAGTGGGTGCTTGTTATGATAGGTTGGCGCCTGCAATATTGTAATTTGATGCTTACAATAGGGATGGGTGTCCCTCGCAGGTTGGAGCCTTTTAATGTATGAATTGATTAATATATAATTTTTGGGTTTCCATGTTAAATATTTGTTCATTGTGCTTGTTTACTGAATATTTACAGCTTTGGTTAATAATGAATAAGTTCTTAAGGTACTCAAGGAAATATTGGTAAAAATAGCCCAATACTAATTCAACCCCCCCTTTTAGTATTGGTGAAAATTCCAACAATTTATTGGACACATGATTGGTAGAGGAGAGATGAGAGTGGATTTGGAGAATATTTTAGACATCACCCAATGGCATGTTCCCACCAATGTGACAGAGGTCAAGAGTTTCATGGGAGCAACCCAGTATTTGAGGAAGTTCATTGTAAACTTTTCCATAGTAGTAGTGCCATTGCACGCCTTGAATACTAAAGGAAAGAGTTTTCATTGGGGCAAGCAACAATAAAGAGCAATTGAAGACCCGAAGAAGAAAATCAATGATGCTCTAGTCTTAGCCATTCCAATTTTGTAGTGACCTTTTGAGCTAGAGACTAATGCGAGTGGGTATACACTAGGAGCGGTGCTCATGCAAGGAGGAAGGCTTATGTGCTACCATTCAGAGTTGTTTCATGGAGTTGTTCTTAACTACCCTACATATGATAAATAGGTCTTTGTGATAATACAAGTAGTGAAGAAATAAAAGCATTATATCCAAGGAAAATATGCCATCATAGACATATATCATAAACCCTTTCAGTACCTGCAAATTCAAAGCAAGATGTAACATGTAATTCATTACAAGTGGTTAGGTTTCTTGCAACAATTTCATCTATTGATCAAGTACAATAAATGAGCCATGAATAAGCTAGAAAACATTCTCTCTCAACCACCACTTAATAATATTGCAATAGTTGGAGTGATAATGCAACTTGAGGCTTTCTCTCATGAAATTCTAAGTGAATGCTACGAGGAAGATGAATATTTCAAATAAGTCTACAAGAAGTTGAATGAAAGATTGGTAAATTTCATGGAAGTAAATGAATACCACCTCCAAGATGGGTTGCTATATAAGTTGGACAGACTATGCATACCCCATGACATAAAAGTTCAGTTAATAAGAGAAGCACACACTTTTATAGTTGTTGGGCATTTTGGTTGGACGAAGACAATGGAAAATTTGCAATAGTATGTGTATTGGAAAAAGATGTAGGAGCAGGTGGAAAAGTTTGTTATAGGATGTGATCTTTACAACACCAACAAGCCAAGTAACCAAAAAACTTGTCTTTTACATGTCGTTTCCAGTACCAAGTAGACCCTGGGAGAGCATCTACATGGAAGTAGTTGGAGGATTGTCTATGACTTGTGAAGGAAATGACTACTTTTTCATTGTGGTGGATCAGTACTTCAACAATATTTGTGTGCTCAACCCGTGTAAGAAGACAATATCTATATGGGGGGCAACTAAACCATTCTTCAACCATGTCTAGGTACATTTCAGATTGCCAAACTCCATTGTAACACACCAATGACGTGGCATAATTTGTTTTTTTCACTTTTCTTAAAGGACAGATTCTCCATTTATGGTTTCTAATTTGGAAAGTCGGGGAACCAGTTCGACCTCTCGGTCAAGGATCTCCGATTCTGAAGTTAAACGACTCTTTGAGCCCCTGATGGTCTCGCTCTGAAATTTAACGCAGACCCTCTCGACTTCCGGGTGCAGGTCTAATGGTACTCGCGACCTTCACCTTCTCGCCTATGAAATCTCAAAGTCTGGGCACTAGCTTCTTTTTCATTAGCGCCTTCCTTCATATGGCCCTGTGCTATGACCTCATGGAAAACTATGATTGCGGGCGTGGGTAAGAGTGGTTTTAGGCCAACCCGCTTTTCGCCTCGCAATTCACCTCCAGCTGCCACGTATCACTTTGTTAAAACCGTGGTATAAATTGCGGCCCGCTCTCAAATTTTTAACATTCGAGCAAGTTTTGGCCCTGCAATCCAACTCGACCGTTGATCTCCAATTCCTTGGTGATACCTCTCGATCAACGGTTGTTGTCTATTCTTTACCTGCCTCTGGCCAACTGTCTAATCAATGACTACGATTGATTTTGACTTTTCGACCTTCAAGAGTTTCAACTCTCAAACTTTCGCTCTTTCCTGTATGACAATCTTTCGGAGTGGAAGATCTGTCGACAGTTGTCCCTTCAAATATGCAGCTAGGATCTCCTCCACGAATTCGACCTTCAGGAATCTCAATTCTCAACTCTCGCCTTCCTCCAAAGGATTTTATCCAGAGTTAATAATCCTCTAACGCGTGTCTCCCCCTGTATCAACGACTGCGATCCCTTCGCGTCTCCGGACTTCGGATTTCTCAAGTCTCCACTTGCCTCCTCCTGAACTCACGGTATCTGACGGCTTAGATTCGCTTGGGTGATCCGACGCTCGAGGTTTACTTTGGAAGATCTGACAGTTTAGATCTGCTTCAGATGATCGGACGATTGATATTTACTTCGACTTTCCGGCTCTCCAGACTTCGGGAGTCTCAAATCTCAACTGAGAACTCTTGAACAGATTTCTCTGGAGTCCACGATTCTTCGACATGTGTCCCTCTGGATCTGATGGTCCAGATTCACTTTGGGTCTTCGGGGTTCGGGAATCTCAACTCTCAATTGAAACCCCAATGCAATTTACTCGGAGCTCGTAATCTGTTGACAAGTGTCCCCTCGTAGATCGACGACTCTTGGTTCTTTGGTGCTTCAGGCTTCGGGAGTTTCAACTCTCAATATGAAACTCTCGAAGTGATTTCCCCGAAGTTACTGATCTGGTGACACGTGTCTACTGGCGATCAATTGATAGGATCAACTTCGGGACTTCAGGACCTTGGCCAATCCACCCTCCCATACATGCAAACGTTAAATCTCGTGCACCTTACCTTAGATCCAACGGTTGTTGGTCCTCGCGCTCAGATCTGACGGCCCAGATCTAATCTCCTCCTGCGCTATCTTCTAATTGTCTGGACATGGATCCCAACGGTCTAGATATTTCACAGTGCTTGATCCAACTGTCATTATTGCTCCTCCTCTTGAGCTTACGTACTTGAAACAAGTTCGCCTCTTGGACCTCATCTGTGCTTTTGAAAAGCGCTAGTCTCTTCTGATCTTGGTCCTTAGGGAATTTCAAACTCCCACATACTCCTTGCATTAATATGCTCATGTTGGATCGACGGTCCACGACCTTCCTTGATCCAACGGTCCAGATCACATCGCAACTTCGAGTTTCAGAAATTTAATTGCACCAACGCGCAATTCTCTCATTGCGCAAACTCCGCACTCACAGATCCGACGGTCAAGGTGGGTCCCAATAGATCCTTGGATCTACGGTCTAGATCACATCGTGACTTCGGGTTTCAAAGGATCCATCCCCTTTACAATGATTACCAACATTCGTCGATCTTGCGAAGACTGAAGGAGTCGAGGCGTTAATGCTTGCGCTCCTCCTTCAAATCTAACGGTCGTGATAGACCTCGGATCCTGCCGAACGGATCTCGTTCGTTCATCTTCCAAACGAAAGGATATTCCCTTTCGATACTTGAGTCTCTCTATCCTTCCTGAGCTTCGTTAGTTATGAAGGATTAAGAACGTTGTGCTCTTTCTCCTGGGCTTAACACTTAGAAGGGTCTTCTGCACTACTCTTGCACTCCTTCATCAAGTTTAGAACTTAAGTGGTTCTCGGTCTCTGCTTGCCTCGCAGAGAGCCTGTGCATATATGCACTACCTCTCCTAAGATTAACAGACTCTATCCTCCAAGAGACTCAGAATGACGAGGAGGGTTGACCAACATACATGAAACTATGCCCACGGTCGACGAACTCACAGTTCGTGGCTCCGACTTAAGCCACCACAAGACGCAAGCATCTATGAGTATAAAAACATGTCCAATTCATGCAATTTCCTACTTTCCTAATTACACAATTAAGTAGACACAAAATAAGGAATATAATATAAATCATTAAGCAAACATAACCATCCCTGCAACATTCATTGGATATCCAACCTTAACTCACAGTACCACTTAAATACACAAGATATGCGATTACTTATCTATTACAGGTGGTAGCCAACTAAGTGACTGTTGGTGTTTTCCCTTCCACCCGACCATAGGCTCAAAGGCATTCATTCTTATCACTCTGGCCACCCCCGTTCCAAGACATGATATCACCAGGGAACTCTCGCGATTCTCAAGGATTCTTTCTCTGTTTCAACTTTTGCTCGTGTTTTGTTCTCTGCAACGTTCATATATTTCTTTCTATGTCATGGCCCTGGGCGAGGTTTATCAGATGCTCACTTGGCATCAAGATCACAACCTTTTGTTCATCATCCGTTGGGGAGTTGCGCGCGTTCTCCTCTCCAATTTTCTTATATCTTTTCCCTAGGATGGTTCTCAACCCATCTTGTTCCTTCTATCAGAAGGAAACTCGGGTCAGCTTGGTCTGTCATACCCAGTGGTACTTCGGGCTGACATTCTGCAGTTAGACCATGCTTTCATTTATGGGAGTGGTTGATAATTCAACCGCTAGTCCTTTATTTATTAACTGGTTTCTCTCCTTAGAATCCGAAGGAGATGTATTATCCCCATCAAGAGAAATTTGGGGTTATTTGATATAATGAACCCTCTCTTATAGTTTTCACATTCTTTCCTCTAGTGATATCATGGCTAGTACTTTCAAGGCTTCATCCCCACAATCAGTTATTGGCAACTCAAACAATAATACATTTACACTATCCACATGCATTAGCATGGTAATCCTATTTTATGATTAATTACAAACTAGGGGAAACAGGGTGTTACATCCATCATATCTGATTGAGACAACAACTTCTTGAGCATATTTTGGACAATGCTTTGGATGGGAATGAATACCAAGTTGAAGTATTTCACTTCATTCCATCCTCAGACTGATGAAAAAACTGATGTTGTTAATTGAATGCTAGTACAAATGTTGAGAGGCTACAATAGAAAATGTCCAAAGACTTGGGATGATAAACTATTCCAGATTCAACACTCCTACAACATAACACTCCATTCTTCCACCAATAAGTCTCCTTTCGAGACTTGTTTTGGTTACTTACCTCCTTCGCCATTTGATATCGTGTATGGACAACAAAAGGATAGAGTAGAGTTGCAAGGAGATGAAAATAAGGCGAGCACATTTGTGGACAAAATTAGGTAGATACATCTAAGGGTTCATGAGCAACTTGAGAAGAGCCAACAATTGTATAAAGCTAGAAATGACCAACACAAGGAGGATCACAAGTTTTGTGTTGCAGACAAGGTCTGACTTTACCTCCAGAAGGAATTATTACAAGGAGCAACATGGAAACTCAAGCCCCTCATATATGGACCATTTGATATCATTGAGCAGGTGAGTGACACTGCCTTCAGGCTAATACTTCCTCCTTATATGAAGATCAGTTCGGTAGTAAATGTGGAGTATTTGAAATTTTTTGAACCTCCCATGTTGGACGAGAAGGAGAAACATCATGTTCTTCCTATTGTTGAAGAATTGTCACCACACACTCTAGAAGAGTTCAAACATGACACAATTCTACAATGTAAGGAGCATATAACATGCAGAGGACAACAAGAGATGTGGTAGATTGGTCTCAAGGGACAAAATTCAAAGTGGTATGAGAGGAACCAAATTGCAAGTAGGCTCCCTAATCTATCCTTCCTAGATTTTGGGGACCAAAAGCCTCCCAATGGGGTGGTGTGATCTGAATCAGATTGAATAAGAGAAATTGTCCAAGGCACGGTCTCTACAATGATAGATATGGGAAATGTTCAAGGATATGGATGAAGAAGAGATTGATTTATTGGCATGAAGGGCCCCATTCCATCACGAAGCAAGCATCTTCATCTATCCTTGACAACGTTTGGGTACCAAAATCCTCCCAATGGGGAGGTGTGATCCAAGTTGAATCTGAATAAGAACAATTGGCTAAGGCACAATCTCTATGATGATCGACATGGGCAAGGTTTGAGGCTATGGATGAAAAAGAGACCGATTTGTTGGCATGAAGGGCCCCATTCCATCATGATCAATTTCCACCCCTGCATTTAATCAAAACATATGACAAGCATATAATATAAGGTTACAATATAGTATTATTGTAAAAGAAAATATAATGATGTATATAAAAAAATCTCATAGACCTTTTCCCCATGTACAAAAGAGAAACGAAATAAAAAGAAAGGAGGTGGAGAAATGAACTTGGGGGGAAGCTGAAGGGTGGGGGACACTTCACCTTCCATCTATTCCCTCAGTTGAGTATCCTCCCATATGTTGAATCTTGAAGAGGGAGAAGGGGTTCTTTGGTTGAGAAGGAAGATGAATGTTTCCCAAATTTCACTGAGAAGCATAGAGCTAAGCCAGAGAGTTTGCAACTTGCCCATTGTTGCATAATAAAATCTTGGTCGAATCCAATTTAATGTTGGTTTTCCTATTTTAGTTTCCAGGTAAATCATGTCTCAATGTGTGTTACGAGGAAAATCTCTCTATGTCTAGGGTGAACCACAATAGATGGAAATGACTGCAGAAATCAATTCTATTCCAACAATATGTTATATAAACCAATGTGCAAGGGAGATAAGAAAGAGGCCTACCTCATCCAAATGTTTGATGATGTCCATCGTTGAGCACTTCGACCCAAATCTATATACCTGCAACAAGTTCTCAACAAACAAACAAAAACAAGCATATGGTGGCAATATAAAAGGTTAGCACATTAGATAACATAATCCATCAATATACATGACAAATACGCCCATGGATAATAATTCATATATTTTCAAGACATCAATTGGATGGGAAGAGAGTATTTCTATTAATAAATGATCAACAAAAGTGAAAAGATTACAAACTTCTATGTCGGCATGGTTAAGAACCGAGAAACTAAGTTCCTTCCAGCTGGGCCTCCACCACTTCAATCCTCCATCAAAGGCAAGCTCATATAAGGGAGCTAATGAGGTTCTCCATCAAATAAGGGAAGAGATTGGGGGTTCAACACTGTGTTCAGACTTAAAGGACAAAGGGATGTAGATTCAATATGAAGTAAATAATTTCTCTAGAGTAACTTTGCTCTCAAAGTTGAATTCTTTCTCCTTTTCCACAACTCGGAATTGGCTTCTTTATAGCCTTCAAAATGCAACTGAAGGGATGAGTAGGAGCGTTTCCAGTATATGGAATGCCAAGGATCATAGATCTCCTGTCGTGACATGGAAACCCGACATTTAATTTTGATTTTCTGTCACAAATCCCGATGTACGCAGGCTGTAGTGGAGCAGCCTGCGTATACGCTCGTTGTATAGGGTGCAAGAACTGTATAAGTGGAAAATTTTATATTTTTGCCTCTGGATTTTAGTAATAGGGAAGACAAGTCTGCATAGGTAAATGGAATAAGGCCCTCTCTGCAATATTGCATAGGGTGAGGCAAATGTTGCTCTAACATATTCCCCCTAAAGTGTGAGGTCAGAGGAGTATTTGTGATGGCTGAAATACATTATAAATAACCCAGAAGTGGAGTGGTAGGGGACCAGATGGACTAACTCAATTGCTCATTACATTCTGCATTGACTTTGCATACATGGTTGCTAAAAATACACTGTAGATCCATGTGAAAATATACCAAACAAGTATCTGTTGCAATGAATAGGCAAATACAAATGCGGTTACATGCCAATAACTGTCATAGTCATGAACAAGGCCCAGTAGTACCAGTCTCAAAACCAATCTGAATATGTTTTTATATCATGGAGTACAATCTGGTCTCCTATGATCATTGAAGTCATATAGGTACTGGTCCAATGAAAAGGAAGCAACAATTCAGAAAAGCTGCGGCCACATAGTGATGTTTTCAAGTCTTCTACACAATCCACCAAAGGTGCAAGTCTACATCATGTGAATAAAGGAATCGAGGTCGAACATAATGAGACATCGTTTGATTACCGATCATTGATGTATACCGTTAACAAACTCGAGACAACCTACCAATAATGAAAGTAGGTATCAAGGCACCAAGTACATTCTTACAAGTGTGAATAGAGGAGTCAGTCTCGAACACCTAAAGAATCCATCGATTAGGAGACATTGATGTATTCCAAACTTTCGATGGCGAGAGAGCCTGCCACTGATGACTGCAAGCCTCAAGGTACTCATAAGACTCTAGGTCTTGTTTCCATAATAAATGGGCTGAAGTCGATGGAAATAGACCCGCTGAAAGGAGAGAATTGAGGCATCTCTCATCAGTCAGCATGAGGTACAAAGCAGGAGCTTCATGATTTGGTGGAAATCGGACGAAGAACATGTTCACAAACCAACAACCCTGTGTGTCTTTCGTGTGTGCCAAGTGAAAGCGGTACACGAAAAAGACCCTCTGAATAACAGCCAATGATGAAAACTGCTGACAAAGGCGAGGAAACTACCAATAAGGCTAATGGCATCCAAGACACTGCACAAAACCTAATGTGTGAATAAATTTCTTGCCGTCGAACACAAGGGAAACCACCCAGTCAACGACCAATGATGAAATGTTGACTGTTGGGTTCAAGGTTACCTACCAATGATGAAAGTAGGGCTAGGGTGCATGATAGGACTACAGTATCATGTGATTCTGAGACAAACTGAGGGTATGGCCGACATGCAAAGTCAAGAGTTCTGAGGAGTGGTCGACACAGGTTGATAGACTTCATTTTAACAAGAGCATGAGACATATGGAAGACTCCGGCAACATAGACCCATTGATGAAACCGTGATATGCAAGAGGCATCAATGAAATTCTCTGGAGGGACTGGAAGAGTAACCAGTCGGTAGAGAAGACTCTGTAACGAGCTCAACTTCCTAAGGCCATTCTAATCCCAAAATTATGATGAATGGACTCAAATAACTTTGTGATTTGTTAAAAGGCGACACAACTGTTGCCGATACAAGATAATACTCCCTTCCCACCCATCGTTTTTGTTTTTCATAGACAAATAAATGCTATGATACAAAGGAGGAAACGAGTGTCACAAGTAAGAAAAACTAGTTCCAACAGTGGAACGTACCTATGCTCAATGCAGGGAAGTGCATGTGGGAGATGGACACTCGGGGGAATGTTTCCTCCTAGGTATAGGGTGTCAAATTGTGAAGGATATAAACAAGGCTCTGTTTGGTTGAGAATGCAAAAATGCTAAGGCAAATGGTTTATAACGCAAAGTGAGAACCGACTATAGGCTCAATACTGCAAGCAAGGGCATGAGATGCAATCACAACTTAATGCCAAAAAATGTCCTTTTTTATATCTTTTAGTCTACTTGGTGTGAAAAAGGGATAAACCTGTGCCAAATAGATGTCTTTTCAAAACCAATTTTACGAGTGTGAAAGAGACAAGTTCACTCGACGATCTTTTCACTTTTTGATGATGAGTCAGAAAAGGGATTAACTAAGACTCATGACCTTTCAAATCCAATTTAGCAAGTGTGAAAGGGACAAATCACTCGACAATCTTTTCCCTTTTTAGACGAGTTGGAAAAGAGCTTAAATTAAACTCATTTGGGAGATTCTAGGCGGCAAGTCACAGGGGAGGTCAAGGCTCCCGTGGAGATCTTCTGTGGAATGTCAGTATCTTACGAATAACCGATATAAGCTTGGGAAAACCTAAAGATATCCAAGTCGAGGAGGACAAAGTACTAAAAAAGTATATAGTTTATGTGATAGACTGGATAATGTCTCTTACTGGAAAAGACATAGGCGAGGGTATTAGATACCCTACAGGACTATCCCAGTCAAAGGTGATCTCCTCAAAACTAGGAGGGAGAGGACTTGGTGAAAGAAAAATTCTCTCTAGTTCAGAAGGTGCAAGGTCAGGAATGTCGACGACATGATTGACGAATGCATCACTTTCCACAAGGAGAGTAGGATTGACCAGAGATTGCACCGGTACAACCACTTCTTCAATTCTAGGTTGAAGAGGATGCATGGTAACAGGGATAGGGGATAGATCACCCTTGACATTGGGGGTGAGGTCAAGAGAGGATTGCAGCGGTGTTACCACCGTACGGTTTCAATCAAAGGAGGAACAAGGTGTGGGGAAACCACAGATGTCTTGGAATATGAAGGGCCCTTGGGTGAGCCCCATGCTTTCGGTATCTCATCAGTAGCTGGACACAGACGAGTAAGGTGATCTCTTTCGCAAGTCCTACAAAGGAACTTAGGCTTACGTATGAGACGTCTAGGTTTCTCGATGCCCCCAACGGTGTTCACAATGGCTGCTGACACACTCTCGACACGACAGGAATAAATGGGAGAGTCATATCCTACATGATGTATGAAGGTTGGAGATGCAATATCGATATGACTCATGGTGATTAGAGTGGTGCCCCCAACATGACTAGCAGCAGCCGGGTGCGAATTGTCAACAAGACTTGCAGAAGTAGTTGACCCATCCCCAACATAACTGACAGAGGTCGGTGATGGAGCTCCAGTATGACTAACAGTGACTAGACTGGCGGTAATCTGTGGCATTTGATGCCAAGGTCTAGGGAAATATTGACTTTGAAACATTGCAGGCTGGGAGGGATCCTGGTTTACCCCATGTCCTTGTCCGAAAGGGTAGTATCCTCCGTTTAATTGATTCAGGGAAGTCTGAATGAGCATCATCACCGAAGTATGCAAAGAGACGAAAGTATGATAAGTACTATTCGAGTGAGGGTATATGTTGCCCCCTTGTGAAGGGGTTCCATAAAGAGGATAGCATGAACCTTAAAACCGATTCTCCTCGTAAGAAACACCCGGGGATACATGAAGACTCACCATGGAAACAGTGTTCGAAGGAACTAACATGGCGGACAAAGGATACATGGATGGGGTGTAATAAGTAGAATAAGCACCCATCTGAGTATTGGCTCCTGAAAACGCATAACTAGGACTAGATCCATAAGAGGGGAGGTTCCAACCTCCTATCGTAAAAGCAGGTTGAGGGACATGGCTCATATCAAATGAAGGAATAGGCATTGGGGCCATGGTGCCCCCGGATCCAATGCTAGGATTCATATAAGTGGACCAGGGAGAGGATTGCAAAGGTGAAGGCATACCAACAAGAGAATGACTAGAGACCCAAGGTGTAGACTGAGTACCATAGTTTTGCATACCATTATGAAAAATGGAAGGACACGTCCCCATGACAAGAGTAGGCATCATGGGGTAGGTAGTGGTGAATGAAGGAGTAAAAGGAACTCCACTATCCATGATAAATATAACTCAGAATAAACTCTTAAGGTTAACTAGTGATCAAAGAGCATACCAGAATTGCCAATATGCATGCAAACGGGGTAAAGTGGTTGAGTGGCCTCCCTCCCTAAAGAAGGTATGTCTTGCCCAAGAGGGGCCTGAGACTCCCTGCTAAAGATCGGAGGTAAGAGAATCAATTATAAGGGCCCTCGTGGGCGTAACAACCAGTCGGTTAGATCCCCCCGAAGAGGTAATCCTTCATAAAGGTTGTGTGTTGTCCGACCCTTATCTGACCCAAGGTACCTACAAAATAACCCCAACAAGTAACCTATGAGACACCTAAGCCAAGAAACTAATAAACCACTGCATAATCGATGCACAAGCGAGCAATTGTAAGTCAAGTCCACCATATGGGTAGGGTAGAAAAGCCCAAAACTTTGAAAGTACCTCCTCTCACGGAGGTAAGGGCACTAACAACATCCCTAGATACGAATAGATCCCCAGAAATATCTCTGACGCTAGGAAGGTATCGGGGGGATATCCCTTCACCAAATTTGAGCGACCTCGTGATTAACTCCAGTGTGAGCAGAGCCTCCTGATCTTACCAATTATAGAATGGATTTCTCCACTCCCTAACTCAGACACATATGCTGATTTAAT
Organism: Picea engelmannii; assembly: GCA_009831015.1. Classification (NCBI taxonomy): domain Eukaryota; kingdom Viridiplantae; phylum Streptophyta; class Pinopsida; order Pinales; family Pinaceae; genus Picea; species Picea engelmannii. Next base: position 64,466 of record ML818887.1, read on the forward strand.
TGCCTTGGAGAATTTTACTCACAAAATCCTATTCCAAGGTATTAAATCCTAGGCTAGTTTGTGCACCCTAGAAAATAAAATTGTTACTAATAAATTTTAAATTATAGCATTGATTTTAATGGTCGTGATTACTCAAAGAGGTATGGTAGTGAAACTCATGGTGTTACGACTCTGTAAGAAAATTGAATATGAAAACAATGCAAAGTCTTAACTTTAACTTTTAATGAATTATATGCTTCTAAAAGCGATCCAATTTTCAAATTCACTCTGCAATTCAGAAGTAAAAATGCAATCTTTCACTATATGCACTAAGATAATGATAAAAAATCAAAAGACAAAAATGCCAAGCAATGCAAAATGCCTATTTTTTGTATTTTCAATATATCGAAACTGAAAATGCATGGACTGAAAAGTAACTTGATATATAGCCCTATTGTGTATAAAAAAGAGATAACTCACGCAAGATATCAAGCAACAAAACACCCAACCCAATGTACAAGGACAATAAAAATGAAAAGATGAAGAGAAAGACTTCACCCATAAATTAAACCAAAAGAGGGTTTCTTGTCATCCCACAAGCACTCAACAGGCACTACAAAGATCCAAGAAGGCTTAGCAAGCATCAAATCCCACCGAACAAACACTAGACCAAGCAAACAAGCAAGGAAAAGGGGTGTACGCGAATGTTTGGGAAAACAAAGCATATATACGTAGCTTGTAGTGAGACAACCTGTGTGTATACGCAACTGTCAAGGCAAAAGGCGCGTATATGCTTTAAAACAAGGCCAGGCAAGGGAGAGAAGTTGAAAACTCAGACCCATAGTGAACAGGAGCTACCAAGCAATGATATGACAAGAACCACAATAGAAACGAGAGCAATCTAAGGATAAAAGTATGTCAAACCCTAAGAAAGAAGATTCATCCCCAGTATGGTCGCTAATTCTGTTACGAGGAAAATCTCTCTATGGCTAGGATGAACCACAACAGACGGAAATGACTGCAGAAATCAACTCTATTCCAACAATATGCTATATAAACCAATGTGCAAGGGAGATATGAAAGAGGCCTACCTCGTCCAGATGTTCGATGATGTCCATCATTGAGCACTTCGACCCAAAGCTATATACCTGCAACAAGTTCTCAACAAACAAGAAAAAACAAGCATATGGTGGCAATATAAAAGGTTAGCACATTAGATAGCATAATCCATCAATGTACATGACAAATACGCCCATGGATAATAATTCATATATTTTCAAGACATCAATTGGATGGGAAGAGAGTATTTCTATTAATAAATGATCAACAAAAGTGAAAATATTACATACTTCAGTGTCCGCACGGTTCAGAACCAAGAAACTAGGTTCCTTCCAGCTGGGCCTCCACCACTTCAATTTTCCACCAAAGGCAAGATCATATAAGGGAGATATTGAGGTTCTTCATCAAATAAGGGAAGAGCTTTGGGGCTGAACACTGTGTTCAGACTTAAAGGACAAAGGGATGTAGACTCAATATGAAGTAAATAATTTCTCCAGAGTAACTTTCAAGGATGCTTTTAGGGGCTAAATGTCGCTCGTGGGCTAACTTTCCAAGGTTTTTCCCAAAAAAAGATTCGCTATTCTAAGAATGATTCGCCCAAATTCTATAGGATAAAATTATTTTACGTTAAAAATCGCCAAAATTTTATACAAACTATATACAATCCCTAGAAATTTGAATATTTTTACAAAAATATCGCGAAACATTTTATAGTTGGCACATGCAGGATTAGTAATATTCACCAAGGTTTCCACATTTTAAAATAAATTTCCATCCTTAAAATCATCCTTGGTAACTTTGCTCTCAAAGTTGAATTCTTTCTCCTTTTCCACAGCTCGGAATTGGCTTCTTTATAGCCTTCAAAATGCAACTGAAGGGTCGATTCAGAGCATTTCCAGTATATGGAAGGCCAAGGATTAGAGATATCCCGTCGTGACATGGAAACCCGACATTTAATTTTGATTTTCTGGCACAAATCCTGATGTACGTTGGCTGTAGTGGAGCAGCCTGCATATACGCTTGTTGTATAGGGTGCAAGATGCGTATAAGTGGAAAAAATTATATTTTTTTCCTCTGGATTTTAGTAATAGGGAAGACAAGTCTACATAGGGAAATGGAATAAGGCCCTCTCTGCAAGATTGCATAGGGTGAGGCAAATCTTGCTCTAACAATGTGCCTTGTTTACTTATGTGTGTTGTGTATTTCTATAGTGTTAATTCACAACTATAGTTTATTGAACTACTGTAGGTTTTTAATGGTTGTCTGTAGAAGCTCTTAGTGTGAGTAGTTAATGCACAATGTTATGGTATTGTGGTGGTTTTATTTCCTCTTGCAAGGTTTAATGGCTACCACAAATCCCAACGACTCTCATTTCCTCACCATTGAATGATTTTGGAGAGGGGAAATCAACGGTTCTCAATCCATAGTTGTTGCAAAAGTTACTAAATTGTTTTTTCTCTCTCCTATAAGTCATTTTCTCTCTCACATAGGTGAATTTACTTCATTGGCTTGTGTTTTGAAATGCCCACACATTGTATGGTTAGTACTAGGCGTTTTTAATTGTTTGTTGGGTTGTTTTGATTAGTGTTGGACATTTTTAATTGTTAGCTAGTCATTTTCCCTTTTGCTTGTTTGTTTTTCTTTGATGTTGAGTGCCCAAACTCGTCCCTGGATGTTTTTCTTTGATGCTAAGAGCCCATACTCTTCCCTAGACATTTTTCTTTGAGATTGAGTGCCCAAACTCATAGTTGGACGTTTTTCTTTTATGTTGAGTACCCATACTTGTCCCTGGACGTTTTTCTTTGATGTTGAGTGCAAACGTTTTTCTATGATATCAAGTGCCTAAACTCACCCCTAGGAATTTTGTTTATTGCTTAGTGGTTTAATTAGTCCATTGATCACTTATTTATAGCTGGTGTCCTTATTTTTCTCACTGGCAAATTAACCTAATCCCACAATTTTTTCATGGGTTGTAAGAACTCTCTCCATTGAGACTTAAGCTACATAAACTATGGTTGTGGAAGCTATGGCTATGGAAGTTTTCTCTCCCATAGCTCTTGAAGTGGTTCGAATTATGAATTGTACAAATTTAGAACTTTAAAGAGTTACAATGAGCATTTGTGTTAGTGAAATAGACATGATTGATATTGCATTTCTTTTATTGTAGTGTATCTACATGATGATTTTCTTATAAGAAAACACTTCATTGAAAGATCACAACTATTACTGTAAATTAAATAACTAAATCATATATGTCTTCTTCATTTATACACGAAATGTATAATTATTATAAACCAACTAATAATCCAATCATGTAAATTACATATTAATTAGTATTAAAAATAATAAATTTATAGAAAAATAATTTTCATTTAAGTGACATAAGAATAAATATAACCACATAAATATTTATGAGAAAAATAAGAATAAGTATAACCGCTTAAGTATTCATGATATAAATTGGTATAACCAAATGCTACAATTGGAATTCATTCTAAATAATAATTTTTCACATTAATATTATTAATTAAAGAATAAATATAACCACATAAATATTCATGAGAAAAATAAAAATAAGTATAACACATAAGTATTCATGATATAAATTGGTATAAGAAATGCTATAATTGGAATTCATTTAAAAAAATAATTTTTCACATTAATATTATTGAATCTTTCATTGAATTAGAAATAAATAAAATTATTTATAAAAATTAAAATAAAAAATCACTTATAAAAAAAATTCAAGCCCTATAACAAAAATTCAAACCTTATAAAAACATTTGATCACCCTTTAAAATTATTATAAAAAAATAAAATACAAATGAAATTAATTTCACATGGATTATTTCTTGCCCATAAAATGACACTTACTCTTATTATCATATCCACCTTATTACGTTCTTTGGCCATATTAGTTTTGTGATATTTTATGAAAGTATACTACGTTAGTTAAATGTACCAAGGACACCCAATTATGAAAGTATATTATCTTGGGTGGACCTTAGTTCCAGCTCGGGGGTGACCCACTGCTGAGCGTGATGAGCAGTGTGGTATAAGGCTGGGAGGTTCGTGGAAAGTCTGTACGTAGTTGGTGGTCTTCTATTAAAAGATAAGTACCACTTTTATATTCATTTACATGTTGTGTATTTGTACATGAGTTATAATGGATGAGTAATGCATGTATATGATGTATGTGTAGGCTTACTATTATTTTCACATTAATATGTGTATTAGCAGAATATGTTGTATGTTTATGTTTATATATATGCACATGATAATTTTCATTTCTATGAGGTAGCATGTCCTGACCTAGGTGGCCTGGATGTGTTTGATGTTTCCGCAAGAACCTCTGTGTGGCATAGCCCAGCAGGTTATGGCTGGGTATGCTACAAATTGGTATCGGAGCTAAGTTAAGTGTCCGAGTAGTGGTGCTTCCTAGCCTGTTGGTGGTTGGGGATGTTACAAAATGGTATCAGAGCGGAGAAAAACAATGATTCAGTCGTTTGGTAGCGCTACCTGACAGTGGTTGGTGTCCGGGGATGTTACAAAATGGCATCAGAGCCATGGTTTCAACACTGAGCCTGGATGGGCTAGGAAAGTGGAAGTTGAAGAGAAGGTTTCAGAAAGAAATTGTTGTCGAAATGGACAAAATTGAAGTTCAGAGCCTACGTTTCGACATTGAGCCTGAATTAGGCCGTATAAGTGGTTATGGAATCAAAAGATCAGAGCAAGTTGTTGTTAAAAAGGACAAAAATTGAATTTCAGAGCATTCCAGAGTGCCAAGAGAGCACCTGGGCTGTGTTGGAAGCTCAGGAGGTATAGCGATTCAAGAAAGATAACAGAGAAAAGAAACTACAGTAACCAGGGGGTTTGGAACCACAAGGCTTGAAATTGAGCCATCAGATCAAGCGAAGATTAAGTCACAACCGTCAGACCTCATTGAAGGGAGATCGATGATGGGGAGCATTGCGGAGACTGGGAAGGAAATTAAAGCGAGAGTGAGTTGAGACTCCGCAATCCCTCAGTATCGTTGATCTTGCTAGATCAACAGATCAATGATGGATATCGATCCCACTATGGGTGATCATCTTCGCATTGCGGAGATTGGGAAGGAAATTAAAGCATGAGCAAGTTGAGTTTCCGCAATCACTCTTGGTCATTGATCTTCACGGTTCCTTAAGGCACGACCGACGATCTTGCAAAGTGAGATAAGCACCCAAATGTTAAGCCGAGGTCACAACTCTCGGTCAAGTGTAGAGAAGACAAAGAGAATTTCGTGTATTTCCTGTTCATTGATCTAAACAAGGAACACGTGTCGACAAGTTAGCTTGTTCGGGAATACGACATTCGGGAGAAACAAGGTTTGAATAGAGTGGAAACTCCTGAAGTTCTGAAGCCGAAGCTCCGAAGTCCTGAAGTTTGAAGACAATTCGGACCATTCGTCGAAGGAGAAGCGTGTCAGAGGATCGACTTGTTCGGAAATTCGACGTTCGGGAGAAATGGAGTATGCTAAGGTGAAATCTTCTGAAGCCCGAAGTGGCAAAGTGACGTGGCCTACTGACGTCACTAGGAATGATGTGGACACATGGGATGTGTGCCACATGTGAGTGAGTTAAGAACCGTTGTAAGATTGAAATGCAGTTAGAATGTGACATTTATCACCCGCCTGATTGGACCACGTGTTGACTTCGTGTGTCCTACCTTGTAGCGCTCCTGGAGGTGGCACAAGGTAGTTAAACTTGGTGAAGAAGTTAGCTGGATCGAGCCCGCATTAACTTGGTCACGATCTATCAATATTGAGGGTCGGGAGGCATTGCGAAGATCCAAGTTGTGCGACAGATAATTCTACTAGGCGGTCCTGCAATCCAAACCACGGTTTCCCAGTAGGGGTACGTGTCAGCGTGGGCACAATTGCGGAATGATCAGTGAGTTACTCCAAAACTTTCGACCCATGTTCCCACAATTGGAAAAGTATAAAGTTTGATGTGACTTTTCGATATCTTTTAGTTCAAGCATGGAAACCTTGGGCCCCAGTGGACACGTGGTGCCAGATCGTGAAGTTCAAAGACTTGGCACTCCAGAATAAATGGCTTTTGATGGAATGGAAGGAAGAAACCCCAAAGTTTCATTATGTTGAAGTAGAGTGATGCGATGACATCACTCGGGGGATGTGGAAGTATGCAGAAACTCTTGATTCAAGAGTTACGGGTTTTGCAAAGGTGGAATCATCCGAAGTCCTGGAACCCAAAAGCTCGAATTTCTGCAATAGATCCCAGTCGTCGGTTGTTGAGAAGTCGTGGACCGTTGATCCACCCCTCTTCACGAATTTTCCAATTCGACACTCCGAGAGATTATTGTGATGTGCTTTGAAATCTGTCAAAGCCCGGAGTATCGAAGCTCCTATCCACCGTAGATCTTAACAAAGAATGTGGATCGTAGATCCACCATCCTCCGTAAATTCTCAAGTTCAAGGTTCTGTGATGTTTGTGATGTGTGGAAAAGGAAACCTCCGAGGCTCCGGAGCCCCGAAGTTTCAAGGCCCTATATAAGTGCCCAACTATTAGCACTTGGTCACAGCCGTGGTCCCATGCAAATAAAGGGCTCAAGGAAAATGGGGGCTAGTGCCCAAAAACTGTGTTAAAGAAGGGAAAAGGGGTTAGGAAGGAAGCAGGTGGGTTTCGTCTGGTTCAAACCCGCATCAAAAGAATACTGAAGACCTGGGAACTTTATAATAGGGTCCATCAAATATATAAGAGCTATTAGCTCAGAGAAAAGAGATCGTTGCACAAGAAGTGCATCGAAGAAGAATCACAAGTTTTAAAGGAACATAGGTTTCTGCTCAAGGCTCAGAATTGAGCAAGGAAGACGTCATTGGGAAGGTCTCATAAAGAGGATTCTAGATGTAATGGTTACATTAAAACAGAACAAGTGTTAGAGATGTCTTCAGATAGAAGAAATAAGGAAGAAGGATAGGGAAAATTCTTTATTCTACATCTGATATTTTTCAGAAGTCATTGGATCAGATGTTGGGTTCAATAAGCAACATGGAAACCCCAAATGGAATTCTTGTTTGGGGAAGATAGTCCAGGTGACAATATTTGCACATCAAATGTGAATGATAGGTGGAGAAATCCATCTGCAATACATGATAATGCATGAACCGTAAGTTCGTATGGAGATGCAAAGAATGGGAATAAGGAAGGAAGGTTTAATGGAATATGAAAGAGTTTGGAGATAGATGTGAAATCTCCAAGGATCAACCCTAAAAATTGTAGATAGCTCCTCCATTATTACTATCAGAATGTGCAGTGGAAGCATGGCATGACAAAAAATGGTTCTATGCATGGTTTTGAATGCAAAGGACATGGTGCCTGACAAGAATCCATCTTAAGTGACATAGAGCCATTAGTGACAACCCAAGAGGTTGGAGGTATCACTTGAATATATGATGGTAAGGTAAAAGAAGGGCTTTCAGTTAATTCTATGCAGTTATCAAAAGAGAAGAGGAGAGTACAAGAAAACCTCAAGTACTAAAGTATTCCATAGGGAAAGGGCTGAAGAGGTTCAGTCCTGAAGAGTAACTGGATTTTGAAGAATCCAGAGTCTATAAAATAGCTTGGTTTGGAATTTAATTCATCCAAGTACGAGTTGGGATAGTTTGATCCAGGAAATTAATATCAGCTTAGTTTGGGACTATAAATGCAAATGTCGCCAAGAGTGATTTGGTTAGAAAGTGCTCAGGGAAGGAATAATCATGCACAATGATCACAATGGGAGCACAAGAAGATTCAAGAATCCAGAAAGAATCGAAGACTTCTGGGATCATCAAGGAAAAGTTGCACATGGGAAAGAAGTTGTTGAACTTGTGGTAGCAGCAGTTGAATTGGGGTTGGTTGAACAACCATAAGCAGAAAAACAAATTCTTTCATGTTGCAAGTGTTGTTGATGATGTTCCTACATAAGGAGGGAAGAAACAAAAAGCTGAAGTATTGGTTATAAGTTTGATAAAAGAAGCATGAAAGATTCTACTGCCATCAGACATTCATGTAGTATAAAATTTATTAATGGCAATCATGCAGGTATGAGTTTATTACTCTTATTACATAATTGTTGAAGGGATTTTAGGTAAGAATTTCCTCAGCCAAAGTTATTTTATAAAATCACATGATTATATTATTGAATGCGTACCATTGTATGTGGTAAAGGCTGGAGGCTTGTATTAATTCAAAGCTTCTTAGCTTTGAATGCACACACTGACATAGGAGAATGCCATGTTAAATTGGTTGTGGGGTAATAACCAAAGAATTAAAAGATAATAACTTGTTATAGGAATGAATGCTAGTAAGCTAATCATGTATGAGACCAGGACATGGTTGGATATGGCAAGATATGGATATGGAAAGTTTATGAGCCACACATGTACTAAAAGCTTCCTACCTTTAAATAAAACTTGGGCTGCAACCTTTTTGCTAACACTAATGAACTCCACATAATTATATTCTTGGTGTAGTGTTAGGGTCGAAAAGGAAGACATCCAATTAATTGGGAAGACAATAGGAAGTGTGTGGAGAATGTGTCAGCACATTGGCCAGAATTCCAACTTATGGATGGTGAGATACATGATTGAGATAAAGAGCATTATGTAATTCAATGCAAGGTGCACTGAATAAGTATGCATTGAGAATTGCACTCATGCATAGTAAGAGATAGAATTGTGTACTAAATGCAATTGTTGAATGTGTTTTGTAAGTACATGCATATATATTATTGCATGGAAATAATTGTTACTAACAACTGAAATGTTGTTAACTCATGAAGCTGAAGACATTTCAGGAGTTGCTAGACATTGCAACTGGAAATTTGCAAGTCAAGTAGTCACATGAATACTGACTATAGAAATTCATGTTCAGAAAAAGAAGTAATGAAATTACAGATATTAATTAAGAACGGGCATATGCATAGAATGACGAGTCATTCTATTTTATTAAATTGTTTGGTAATTATGATTGAATTTCTAGGTGCAGACAATTCTAAGTTCACTGCATATGGTTTTGTACATATTACAATTGAATTATTATGTACAGGAAATACTGACAATTTGTTGGCAGTATGCAAGATGAAGCCTTGCAGGAAAATGGTATGCACTTTGGTGCTTGTGGAAAACCACAAGATGAGACAATATTGGCTAAAGTGAGAATTCCGGAAGAAGAACTACTGATAGAGACACTGAAGCCCTTTAATGGAGTACCTTGGTGAGAGGCTCTGGTAGTGGGTTGGCGCTCTCCTTGCGTGTGAAATCCTTGGCAATATGGATCACTGATGGACTGTGTAGCAGTGAAAGGATACCTAAGCCTGGAAGGGTGAGTTCAAAAAGGAAGAGGCAACTCAAAAATTCTTATGGCATGGTAGTTTCCATAAGGAGGGTGTGTCAAATGGTACAGTGAGCTGGATTCTTCTTGAAACAACTCTATAGAGTAGAGCAAATGAATTCCAGTTGTAGTGTGAACACCATAATTGGTGCTGGAAAGTAGAACACCAGGTGGATAATAGGCTTCCAATAGCTAAAGCTTGGAGTGTTTTGAAGATTTTTTTTTGAATTATATATGTATAAACAAGTTGCACCGAGGACAATGCAAAAATAAGGGGAGGGGATTGTAATATCCCTCGGCAGAGCCCCAATTGTAATTATGAATTGTAAACATGTTTGTTAGGCTGGTGAGTCGAGTTATAATAAGCTAGGAGGCTTATGTGATGATTATGATAGAGAGCCTAGGATGATAAGGCCAAAAGCATCATTTATGTATATGTAATTATGCAAATCATTAATAAAAATTATACATCGTTGCGTGTAGACTGACCACGAAGAAAGAGTGATTAGGGACTAAGCTCCACTAGGTAGGGAAATGGATGGGACTGAGAGGCTAGGAAAGAGGGTCTAAGCTAGAGGGCTTAACCCAAGGGAATATTATAATATATTCCTGAAAATTAAAATACTAAAGTGGGGAAAATAAACCTAGTTATCCTAAGTTCTTGGGAAAGGGAACGAGTGCTAAATGGAGTGCATGTAGCTCCACAAAGACATGTGTCGACCTGGGCGCATGCAGTTAAAGATGGAAAGTCAACATCGGGGGGGGGGGTGCGCTCCCTGTTATTGCTCAGTTTGTAGGAAGGGTTTAGGTTAGCTTGAGTCAAGGCTTCAAACTGGCGTAACAGGAGCTTCCCCACCCACTGTCACCTCGATGGGGAGCTCTTTCTATTTAGGATGGCTAATCCAAGGGAGACGTCCCTAGTAGTCTGGGTTTCTAAAGGAGAAGGGTCAAAGTTTAAGGCTTTCAAAGGTTAAGATTAAGCTTCCCTTCACAGATTACTGCCAATAGAGATAGTCAAGGAGAAAAGCTTCCACTAAATGGCACCTGTTTGCGAGACAAGACAAACAAAGCTAGAAGATGTGCTGCAGTGGTTAGTACTTCAAATATTAATGACTATCTTCAACATATATATGAGCAATGATCAAATGTAATTATTGACGAAGTCAATGATTACTAAACAATGACTTATATCACTTCTTCAATAAGTACAGATTTAGCATTCAATGTATAAGATCAAATCCTTGTAATATATCACAATGCAATTTGTTATAAATCTGCTCACATATAAATATTGTTGCTGCGTCACAATTGCAGATTGGTGTGACGTCAGCCCTAATCTATGCTAGTTTTTGGAAGGCAAAAGGTGAACGCTTTGCTCAATAAACCAAAGAAAGTAAACTATACTTCAATGCCAACCAAATTACAAAGTTTTGCACTTAGATAAGGGTCAAGAAGAGGCTTGACGTCACAAATAATGTTGTTGCTGCAAAGGTGACATCAGCCCTAGAATCAAGTTAGTTTGAAAGACAAAGAGCAGGACGTTTTGCAATCTAAACTTAAGAAAGTGATCAACAACTCAAGGTCTATCAAACAAGGTGACAAATGTCAAAATGTTTCAAGCCTAAACAAGTTCTTCAACAGGTATGACGTCACCTATAATGTGGTTGTTTTAGGGCTAGGGTTAGCTAGTCAAGAGGTGGACGTTTTAGCTAAATCAACCAATAAAAATACTTGAAACCTCTATGGCTATAAAGGGATGACTTGGCCGCAACTTTTAGTCCAAACAAAGTTTCAAATAAGGCAAAAAGT
>ML818888.1:8667-20414 GCA_009831015.1 Picea engelmannii
TTGGGTTTCCACGTAAAACACTGGTGTACTGTGTATGTATGTGATTGTTTATTTCTTACTGCTCATTATTGGATAATAATTCTACATTGATATAACATTTGAAGAAAAAGGATTATAATTACGTTATTACTGATTCACCCCCCTCTCAGTAATCCAACACAATTTCCCTGTAATCAAACCGTACCTGAACTGAACATGTATCTACAAAAATACAACAGATATACAGCTTGTAGTGATGCATCTCACGTATGTATGAGCCCTATCTGTTATGCAACCCATGTATGCCTTATGAAACTAGGTTTTCCTTTCACTTGAAAACTTTTGACCCTCTGTAACTTCTTTCACATAGATCTATAACATGTAACTGTATCTAGACTATAACTTTACCCTGTGCATGCATCCTCATACATAACCTCTACTCAAGGCAAGTATGTCTCTCTCTAGTCATGTTCCATATAGGTATGTGTAATCATGAACAAGTGTAATATCCCTCACATGATCTTAGTCATCAACCCCTTTATGATATTCAATTTCTCAATACATCAATAAATACAAGATCTCAACCATGTACCATAAAACTCTTAGCCATATGCCAAGAAATACAAGATGTGCCTTAACAAGAAGTATCAGTGATAAATATACCAGCATTGTATTTCTGTAGATCTGAATTATACAGAATATCCCATGTAGCCACTAGTCTCTCTAGGGAGAATCCTCAAATCTCCATTGCCATTCCTCATGCATACATCAAAATCCAACTATTCATAGAAATAAAGCATACCTTTTGAACCAATGGATGGATCTGATGTATCTGAGCACTCTAGACCTTCCTGGGAGCTTGATCTTAGAATCTAGAACCTCTTCACCTTCATCTTCTCAAGTTTCATGGCTTTATCAACATGTACTCACCCAATACACAGTAATCTCGCATACATACTCACCTTATACACAACCAACCCGCATATACCTTCAATGTATATGCACCCTATACACAGACAACCCGCATATGCATCAAAAAATGGGGTTTTCTATAAATCCAAGAATTTCACTATCAACCCTTCGTGCTACCTCAGGTGTTCGCTACTTCAGATGTATCCAAAAGTATTTACAGGAAGCTTTACAAAAGAAAATATATATAAAAAATGTACAAGTGTGTGTTTAATGAGTGATATTTGCCTCTTATTTATATCTTCATGTAGCCTTACACTTTCCTTATTTTAGGGCTTCTTTATTTAAAATATTTTCTTTTGCAAAGCACTTTGATCCTTCGGGGCTTCTATAAGACTTTTGAGGGGTTCTCCAACTTTTTATGGTCATAAATCTCTAACCATGAGGATTTATGTGACGTTCCACATACCACCAAAAACGACATGACAAGCACTATCTATCTAGGATAGTTTCCCTGACAAATTCATTGTCCTTCAACTCATTATTCCATAATTAATCATGGGTTCTCTTACTCTGTAAAGCGTCTTCCCGTGAGGATTTTCACCATAAGGGGACCACTTTGGAGTTCATCCATATTTACTTCTTATCAACCATGATGAGACAATAATGAGTCATCTTTAAATCAAACAATCTTGGGTCCATTACCCAAACCTTTGTGTTGCGGGGCTTTCTTCAAGGGTTGACATCAATGACAACTAACCTTAATCAATAGTTGCCTCATCTCAGTTGGTACTAAGTGTGTAAGTTGAGTCTTGCATTATAGAGCTGGTGCTCTTGTAGAGTTTTACTCTATTCAGTTGTTGTTGATAACCCAAGGATTAAAGTCTGTAATAGAAATAAAATTGTACATACATCTTGTGTTGCTTGTGGTGATGATTTTTTGATGATATATTGTTGATATATGTTGTTGATGTATATTTACATTTGAATGGTTATGAGTGACAATAATAAGTAATGAGTAAATGGTGATAACTAACTAAGAAGTTTGTGAAGTGGAAGTTTTGGGAAAAAGATCCCTACACTGTTCACCGCCCCCTCTCAGTGTAGTCAGTGTGTCCAACATGCACTTGATCAATAATTCCATTCCACCATACATGGGGCATTGTTGTAGGAAACTTCCCATGTGGACAGGTGAATCTCCTCTTGGATTCTAGACCCATATACCAAGAAATAAGGATGTTAACATTGGACACTAATATCCCTTTGAATCTAATTACCTAATCAGAAAGAGAAGGATAAGGAAGAAAGTGTGATGCACCTTATTTTGGTGTTTGTCCTCCCTGCTCCAATTTGAGCTTGATCCTCAAGCTCCTTGGCATCGTTCGACACCTACAATGCAATGGTGATCAATAAGACAAAGAAATCCTACTCTACTCTATAATATTAGTCTAATCAAATCCATCTATAATAGACAACATATGTGAAGATACACAGATTAGAAGGGAATAGGTCAAGCATATATTAATGAGAACTCAAAAAATATATTTACAAACCGTAGATGAAGTCACAACAGCCTCTCCAAGTCCTGCTCGTCCAACCCTTGCACAAAGCTCCCAAAATCACAGGTTTGATATCCTAAAGCTTTCTCCCAAGACCATATATTTGATACCTCAAATTTTCTTCCTCCATATCCATGGAAAGCCCTCATTATATAGGATTTGGAGGCTTAACCACCATGGAGAGGATCACTCATCAGATCCACTAAAAAGGGATATGAAAGATATTTAGGGAGAAAATATCTCTTAAGGATTTTAGGGAGGAAATGTCTCTCAAGGATTTTAAGGAGGAAATATTTCAACCATCCATTAGATCCCCCACCTTCCCTAAAAAATAGGAAACCAAATGTGAGGTGGATTCTCACACTTAATTAATTTCTTTTCCATGAATATTAATAATAATTCATGTGCACTTGATTCTCACACTTAATTAAATTTGTTTTCATGAATATTAATAATAATTCATGTGCACTTGCTATTTTGGCCTTCATGTAATATATCCCTCCTCCACATTGACTAGGTATTGTGACATAGGTTATTACATGGTGTCGAGGTGTATGAGACACTTATATGACACTTTACGACACTTAGGTCGAGGTACCTAGGTGTGAAAATTTCATGTGTAACACTCTTCTTTCCACAAGGCCTATCAAATATGGTACCTATGTTAACATCAAAGAGACTTTTGTCCCCCATACCATCAACAATATTTTCTTCTTCATCATCCCAAATCACAGTGCCACTAATTGGTTATTCTTCATCCCAAATAACAGTGTCATTCTGTTGGAACAAAAATGTATCAGTTTTATATTCTTCCTTGTCTTCCAAAATCTTCTTTGTGGTATCGATTTCTAAGGCCTCGTGAGATTACATCTGTTCATTTTCAAGAGAAGAAACATATGAAGACTTAACACTTTCCTCATTTTTAGAAGCATCAAAATCTTTGGAAACTAGTACATTTTTCCTTGGTACCTTCCTCTTATTTTCCACTAATACCTAGGGTTCATACCACTCATGATGTTTGATGGTGAAAAATTCCTTGAATGACATGGTTGCATGAAATGCTACACCAAGATTCTAATACTCCCTCAAACAATCTACAAACTCCTCATCCTATTCTTTCCATCATGTTTTTTTCCCCTTTGAACCACTAACTTCATTGTTCCCTTCATTGTTTTGATGGCTTTCCATAGCATGCATCAGCTATTGTTTCCCCAATTTAAGACTATTATGAATATTCCTCATGCTATCCTCCATATGTGGTATGAAATTTTCCCCTCTACTGTTGCAACTGGTATAAGTGCAAGTTATCATCATTGAAATTTAATGGAAGAAATATGAAATAGCTTCTCATTGATTTTCCCCTCAAGATGGAAACAAACCCATCTCTGATACCACTGTAATATCCCTTTCAACTTAAGCTCAATTTTTGGGGTGGATATTTGGTCCTCATACTATTGTTACAAACTTCTCCCTGCTATTGATATGTTTTAATTAGTGTGTTAAGGAAAATAATTTAATAAAATAGTTGGTTGTCACACAAAAAACCCTCTATTGATTGTTGTAAGTTTAGTGCCAGAGTTAGCCTTTCATCAAATACTTTGTTGTCATACTATTGTAATATCCCCACTCATTTTTTTTGGATTTTTCCTTAGGCTTGTAGTGTAGACGTTTCATCAAACAATTTACTATTGTAATGTTTATATATGTTTGGTTATGTAGTGGTTTTCACAAATAGTTTGCATCCTTGGAAATATATTTAACCACACAATATAGGACAACAACTACTATGAAATTACATAAGATATGGCAGCAATAGTACATTTGTCACTAACATAATTATTATAATAGCAATCAAATAATACAAAGTCAAACCTTTGTATTAAATAAAGGGTTTCTTGTAGATAAGTGAAATATACAACAATCATATGAGAAAAGACATGCATGTAGGATATTGTTTGTATGCAACAATCAAATGAGTTGTTGGAAAGTTGGTTTAGATTGATGGAAAGTTGGTTTGGATTGTTGGTTGTCATTGATGTCGACCCTTGGAGAGTGATATTGTGATATTGTATATTGATGTCAACCCTTGGAGAAGTCTGATAGAAAATTCTGGTAGCACAAAGGTATGGGTAAGGAACCTGCGTTTGTTTGATGTATAATGGTATGAAAATTAGTATATTTGAAAGTAATATTATTCCAGATGAATTGTACATGTCATGCCATTTCAAGTGATATGTGGAACATCACATAAATCCTCACGGTTATAGAGATATGGCCTTGTGAAGTTGGAGAACCCTCATCAGTTATCTAGAAGGTCAAAGAAGTAAAATTATTCTAGAAGCTCCTAGAAGAAGTTGACTAGTCAAGTAGGTGAAACTAGGAGTTAATCATGGGTTAAGTTGTTGCAATAAAAAAATAATTAAAAATAAATTAGTTGCAACTAGAAGTGGAGAACTTACTATTTGTGGATAAAGTGGTTATAAGTGGACAAGTGGTTAGAAGTGGGTTAGACCTAAAAGAAGGAAGTTGGGTTAAATTGGTTAGAAGGTAACCCCTCGAGGAAGCTACATGGAAGCATAAATAAGAGAGAAAGGATCTCCTATTAGCACTTATTGAGAATATTGAATATATATTGTTGTGTAAGGCTTATTACAGGTACTCATTGATACATCTAAAGTTACACAAGTCTAAGGAAGCACGAACGGTTGACGACGAAAGTTTCGAATTTGCAGAAATATTGAAAAACCCTAGTTTTTGAAGTGTACAGAGGTTGTTGTGGAGAAGGGTGTGCACGTAAGTGGGTTGGAAGTATAACATGGCACGTACATGTGGGAAAAGCCATGAAATATTGAGTAGTTGAAGATGTTAGGTTCTCAAATTCTGAAATCAAGCTCCGAAGAAGGTCTAAGTGATCAGGTACAACATATCTATCTACAGATTAAAAAGGTATGTCATATTCTTATGAGTAGTTGGATATTGTTGTATACTTGAGATATGGTTATTGGAGGTTGGGGTTTTTCCCTAGAAACATTGTTGGTTGTATGGTACTTATGGTATGATCTATATCTATAGAAATACATCACTGGTATGCTTGGCATTATTCATTGGCACACCTTGTTGGTTTAAATGCTGAGCCATTACTTGTATTTCATGGTACATGGTCGAGGGTTTTGGTTTTGAAGTGGTTGTGATGTGTTGGTGAATTTGTTGGTGTGGTTTTAGGTTGCATATCAGTGAGGGTTTGATGTCTAGTCCATATGAGGGTTATTACACTTATTCATGATTGTACACACATGTTTGGAATATGACTAGAGAGACATAGATGCACTTGGTTGATGGATATATAAGATGATGTATGCATAGGGAACAACTACTTAAAATACACATTAACATATTTTAGGTTGATGTGATAGAGGTAACAAAGTGTTTGAAGTTTCAGAAAAGGTGAAAACCCTAGTTTTTCATAATATGTACACATGTTGGAGTATAGAAAGGCCACGTACAGACGTGGGCTACCGTATAGAAAGGGCATGTATGTACGTGTTCTCCAAAACATACATGACATGTACCTATTGGTATTTGTTGGTACAGGATGAGTACAAGTACATGTTGGTTATAGGATAGTGGAACAGGTTGGTTATAGGATGTTGGCACATATTGGTATAGGTTTACAATGATATATCTCACAGTGATAGTGTGGTAGTGGTTTCATCATCTATTTGGCATTTACCTTCAGGGCGGTTGGACGGGGCAAGGAAAGGGGGTTGTATACTCCTTTCAGTTGATGTTGGAGAATTAGAGATTTGGAGCTTCCTTCAGTTTGGAGCCTAAGAACTAAGTGGTTGTAGCCACCTTCCAGTTGTAGTCGAAGAACATAGGAGGTTGTAGCCTCTTTCTAGTTGTAGCCATAGAATTACGGAGTTGGAGCTTCCCTCAGGTTGTAGCCTAAGAAACTAGGGGGTTAGAGCATCCTTCCAGTTGGAGCTGGAGAATTGGAAGTTGTTGTTTCCTTGAATGTAATTCTTAAATAAATATAAGAAAATTATTTCATGGTTTTCTCCTGCATTGGGTTTCCACATAAAATACTAGTGTAATGTGTATTTTGATGTTGTGTTGATTATTTTTTATGATGCACTGGTGAATGTTAATGTTAATGATACAATAATATATTTATGAAGATCATATGAACATGATTATATTGATGAAGATCATATGAACATGCTTGGATAAGTTAAAGGAATATAAATTATGGTTAAAAGGATTAATAAGTGGTATAAATGCTCATTACTGATTCACCGCCCCTCCCTCTTAGTAATTCAACAATTGGTATAAGAGTAGGTTCCTTCAACAAAATAATTTAACCACTGGAAGGATATCATGGATCACATTAGATTTGGGATACCATAGTTTAATGGTGAGATGTATGCACTATGGATCAATAAAATACATACATACATATATGCACATGAATTTGATGTTTGGAAATCAATGGTGGATGGATTCAAAGCACCAACTACTCCTCTAACAGACAAGGATGGAAATAAACTCGCGAAAAATAATTCAAGAGCCCATAACGCTATTCAAAATGGTGTAGATGAATCAATATTTACAAAAATTATGCATTGTGAATCCGCCAAAGAGATGTGGGTCAAACTACAGACTATCTATTAAGGATATGAAAAGGTTAAGGAAGCCAAACTTCAAATTTTCAGAGAAAAGTTTGAATAGTTGAAGATGAATGAAGATGAAAACATAGAAGCCTCTTTTTATGCATTGATGAGATAGTAAATGACATCAAAAGCTTGGGAGATGAGATAAAGGAATGGGTAGTGTTTAAAAAGGAATTAATATCTTACCAATGAGATTTGATTTGAAGATCTCAGTCCTAGAAGAAAGAGTGGATCTAGATACAATGACTATGGATGAGCTACATTGGATACTCAAAGCTTATGAGATGAGGACAAAACATGACATTCTGGTTACAAAGGAAGCTTCATTCAAAGCATCTAAGAAGAAAATCAAAAGTAACAAGAAACAATCAAAGTCAGTTCACAAGCAAAAGAGAAAGTCAAAATGTAGTTGTAGCCATAATTCAAAAGAAGATGAAGAAATGAAAAACTTCGTAAGAAAGTTGCAAAAGGGAACATGAAAATATAAAGGTAATATTTCGTTGAAATGTTTTGATTGCAGTAGAATTAGTCATTTTATAAATAAGTGTCCTTATACCAGAAATTCAAATAAGGATGAAGAGGAAGATCCCAAGAAAGAAAATATATATCAAAAGGGAAACTGGAAAAAAAAGGAAAGTCTTAAAGAAAAATCTATACTCAAGAAAATACAGGTCTTCATATGGTGAAGATGGTGAAAACAACATTGACTCGGAAAATGTACTATTAATGGCTAAGGAAAAACACACAAGAAACCCTAATAGTTCATAAGAAGAAGGCGAAGTCAATCTCAAAGCATAATTAATTAGTGCCTTAGAAGATCAAGTGAATGAAAGAAAGAAAAATAAGTCACTCAAGAAAGAACTAAAAGTAAAAAGAACCGAGAATATCAACTCAGAGGAACCCAAGAAGATAATTATGAATCTAAAAGTTTAGGTTGAAGAAGATAGAAGGATTGAAGAAACACTCAGAAGTCCGCTAGTAGAGAAGGAGAAGATGATTGAAAGGTTGGAAGCAGAAGCAGTCACTTTAAGAAAATATATTCAAAAGAATAACATGAACCAAGATAGCACCAAGACATTGGATAGTATCATCAACAATTAAAATTCATACTATGACAGGTCCGGACTAGGATACAACCAAATGCTAACTGAGAAAGGTTCAATCTCCATGGTGAAAGAAAGATAACAAAAGAGTTATGCAAAAGTTATCAAAGGAAATAATCATATTCAACAAGAATCATAAAGAAATGAATACAAAATACCTTATACATTCAAACAACAAGGAGAAGATCCTAATTAGCCTAGGAAGAATTACAGAAGGGATACACTACAAGGGAAATCATTCACCCCCAGGTATGTAAATTTATTTATGGTCATTGTTTTTATTGTACTAACTTTGGACATAAGGTTGCATATTGCAGATCTTATGAAAGAAACAATCAGACAATAAATGCATATGTGGCCCCACAAAATATTGAATGTTACAAATGCCAAAAATATGGACACAAAGCTTGAAATTGCAAAAGCATTATAAGGCATCCCATGAAATAAAACGTTGATGTGGGACACAAGAAGGTTTCAAGAAGAAGTGAAAATGAGAGGAGCAGGTAAATGAAGAACATTTACAAGGAATCGTACCTTAAATATTTGTAGCAACACAAGAACACGATGACTTAACATGCAAAGAGGAAAGTGTCAGAATTCAAGTGGAGGATGAAGAAGACATAACAAATCGGGATGATGAAAAAATTCAAAAAGAAAATGAAATTGAAGATGTATATACCGATGAAGAGGAAGATGACTCCTCATCAGAGCGGATATTGTTTTGATCCATTCGGCTTGGAGAATCCCAGGTAATATGAATAGTAGACAAGGGAAGTCTATGCAGTAGATGAGACAACTAGGTCAACATTGTGTACAATTGAGTAGTAGAGTCTTAGACAGTGTGAACAGAGGTGGATTCATATATTATTTCAGAGATTGGTTTAGAGATAAGGGAACATTATCATAATGGATGATAATGACACAAGAATATTTGAATTCTTATTCTTGAATGTTTTTTATATATGTCAATTGATTACTCAAGGAAGCATCAATGGATAATAACTCCAAAAAGAAGCATGTAGAGGAAGACCTACATTGATCTACACAAACATCCAGAGAAGTCATTAGAGAAAGAGATTTTTAGAAAGGAATATTAATAACATACAGATAGGAAGACACACCCACAGGGGGAGCTATTCATTTAACCAGGATTGGTTATAGCATGTACAGTGTTAGATCGATAGGGGGATTTAATCCTTTTTCAAAGGGCGATAGAGAGTAACTAGAGGCATGAAGACATGTGGAGCAACCCCAAGGAGAGTTCATTTAGGGGGAGCATCCCCAAGGAGATATACCCTTTTCCATTGATGTCAAAGGGGGAGAGATAGAAACATTGATGAGGAGAAATGACAGTGTTGGCAAGACTAAGTTTTTCCATCAATGATGGTGTTGTTGTCAATGCCAAAGGGGGAGATTGTTGGAAAGTTGGTTTAGGTTGATGGACAGTTGGTTTGGATTGTTGGTTGTCATTGATATCAACCCTTGGAGAGTGATATTGTGATATTGTATATTGATGTAAACCCTTGGTGATTTATGTCAACCCTTGGAAAAGTTCAATAGTGAATTCCGGTAGCACAAAGGTATGGGTAAGAAACTTGAGTTTTTTTTTTTTTAATGTATAATCATATGAAAATTAGTATATATTTTAGGTAAGACTATTCTAGAAGAATAGTACATGTCATGCCATTTCGGGTGATATGTGGAACGTCACATAACTCCTCAAGGTTAGAGAGATATATCCTTGTGAAGTTGGAGAACCCTCATTAGTTATCTTGACGGTCAAAGAATTCAAATTATTCTAGAAGCTCCTAGACGAAGTTGACTAGTCAAGTGGGTGAAACTAGGAGTTAATCATGGGTTAAGTTCTTGCAATAAGAAAATAATTAAAAATAAATTATTTGCAACTAGAAGTGGAGAACTTACTATTTGTGGATAGAGTGGTTATAAGTGGACAAGTGATTAGAAGTGGGTTAGCCCTAAAAGAAGGAACTTGGGTTAAGTTGGTTAGAAGGTAACCCTTTCAGGAAGCTACATGGAAGTATAAATAAGAGAGAAAGGCTCTCCTATTAGAACCTATTGAGAATATTGAATATATTTTATTTTTTAATACTTATTGCAAGTACTCATTGATACATCTAAATTTACACAAGTTTAAGGAAGCACAAAGTGTTCTCGACGAAAAATTCAGAGTTGCATAAATATTGAAAAACCCTAGTTTTTGAGGTTTACACGGGATATTGTGGAAAAGGGCGTGTACGTACATGGGATGGAATTATAACAGGTTGTGTAAATGTGGGAAAATCCATGAAATATTGAGTTTTTGCAGGTGCCAGGTTATTAGAGTCTGAAAGCAAGCTCCCAGGAAGGTATACAGTGACCAGGTACAACAGATCTATCTACATATTCAAAAGGTATGTCATATTCTTATGAGTAGTTGGATATTGTTGTATACTTGAGATATGGTTATGGAAGGTTGAGGTTTTTCCCTAGAAATTTTGTTGGTTGTATGGTACTTATGGTATGATCTAGATATATAGAAACACAACACGGGTATGCTTGGTATTATTCATTGGCACACCTTGTTGGTTTAAGTATTGAGGCATTACTTGTATTTCATGGTACATGGTCGAGGGTTATGGTTGTGAAGTGGTTATGATGTGTTGGTGAATTTGTTGGTGTGGTTTGAGGTAGCATATAAGTGAGGATTTGATGTCTATTCCATGCCAAGGTTATTACCATTGTTCATGATTGTACACACACGTATGGCATATGACTAGAGAGACATAGATGCACTTGGTTGAGGGATATATAAGATGATGTATGAACATGGCACAACTATAGACAATACACATTGACAGATTGAAGGTTGATGTGATAGAGGAAGCAAAGTGTTTGAAGTTTTAGAAAAGGTGAAAACCCTAGTTTTTTAGAAGGTGTAAGCAAGTTGCAGTATAGAAAGGACGTGTACATACGCAGGCTACAATATAGAAAGGGCACATACATACACATGCTGCAACACATACATGTTGTGTGCCTATTGGTATTTGTTGGTACAAGCTGAGTACACGTACAGGTTGGTTACATGACAGTGGAACAGGTTGGTTATAGGATGTTGGAACAGATTGGTACATGTTTACAGTGATATATCTCACAGTGACAGTGTGGAAGTGATTTCATCATCTATTTGGAATTTAACATCAGGGTGGATGGACGAGGCAAGGAAATGGGGTTGCAACCTCCTTATGGTTGTATCCAAATAATTGGGGAGTTGGATATTTTATCAAGTTGTAACCTGAGAAACTAGGGGGTCAGAGCCTCCTTCCAGTTGGAGCTGGAGAATTGGAAGTTGGTGCTTTCTTCAATGTAATTCTTAAAGACATATAGGAAAATTATTTTGTGGTTTTATGCCGCATTGGGTTTCCACGTAAAATACTGGTGTACTGTGTATTGTGTGGTTGTGTTGATTATTGTTTATGATGCACTAATGAATGTTAGTGTTAATGATACATTAATATATTGATGATGAT